>JAUYWV010139413.1:0-10661 GCA_032274565.1 Nematoplana nigrocapitula | reverse complement strand
GCGATGTCATTTCACAATTGATACCTCCTAATCTTATAAATTTGCTTTATTTTTGTGTCCGAAATGTTCATTTTATCGTGTGTATATTCCAATTAATATATCCTATTTATTTCTAGTACTATTATATATTTATAAATCTATAAATATCCATTGGTATGTTTTTATTATTCTGAATTTTTGTATCCAAAAAGTATCCAAAATATACAAATATGTTTATTTAAAATGGTATTTGTCAACGAAATTTCTTAAAAATGGTTTTAAAAGTTGCGGAACATAATAATATGGATATGAATAGGATAGGGTTAATGAGACCGGAACAGTGACCGAATAAATATATAAAAAATGACTGCGCGCGCGCAAATTTTAAATTTACAAAAACAATTGTAAGAAAAATGTCATGTGCAATGCGAAACTATTGAAATTAACTCGTTTCTCAATACAATTATTTTAATGATATATTTAACTTTCGCAACTGCTAACATTTAGGCATTACTTTTTTCTTTCTTTACATGTAATATGGTGGGAAAATGTTTAATATTGTATTTGCGAGTGCGCCAAGTAAAATAGAACATGTTCCTAGCTTTCGTATGATACCAAATGGTGCCATTTTAAATTCACGATGAGTTTAGTAAGACATGCCACATAAATATTCGGACAAAAATTAAAACGTCTCCCATTAGGAATATACGCGATTGATATAAAAAACAAATAATTTATGGGAGACCTGGTACATCTACATAAATTTATTTTAGGTCTATACTTTAACATTGGTTATTGTTCTTTCTTTCCAGACTTTGGTTTGATACTCGATTGAGTTGATCTTTACGTGTGGATGTTTCTGTTGGTTTGGGTGTCTGAACAAAATTTGTCATAAAATAACACGATTGTGTTTTAAATGATTCCAACTTCTGACCGGGCGAGTTGATGACTGAGATCAACATGTGACACCGTCACATATTAGGAATTGCTTTCAAAGTTAGCACGAGTATTTATGCTTGAATTACTGGAGGAATAGGATAATCGTTTTAAAGTTTGATGTGTCCGGTTGTATCGTTTGTCACAGTACTTACTATCCACAACATTGATTTTTTTAATATTCGTATGATTGTTTTTTAATTAAAGACTGTTGCCGACTTCAAGTTTCTTCTTTGAGTTTTTATCGTAATTGTTCTAACTGCGCGTGTTTTTGGCGGCCAGTGGCTCACGATTGTAGATATATTATCTGGGTAGAATAATTTTCGCATTGTCTTCTGCACATCCAATCAAAATCGTGATACTTTAACATCGCTCCTCTTGTATATCAAGATTCCCAGCTCAACCGAATTGGGAAGTTTTGACTGATTTATTACACTAGTAAATTTCCTTGCCCAATGTATGAAAGTTGGATGCATAGAACAGTGCAATTATGTGTGTATATGTGAATAAAAGTGCGCTGGAGCATTAGTCAACTTCCGTCATAAAATTCCCTCCCTTCCACCTTCCTTCGTGCCAAATAGGTATAGCCGGCGGATCCTGCTTGGCCTTCTCTTTCAAAGTGGCTTCAGGCCTTCAGAATGCTATTAATGTCATAAACACAGAACCTCCAATGATGTATGAGGCGTGTGCAGCTGAGTTCTAAAACCAGAAGAAACTTTTCTTGTGCAAACGATCAATCAATCAATAACCTAAAGACTAAAGTTTTCTTTAGGAAACAAAACGATATAGGCCTAGTTGCTTTAATCGGCAAAGCTTATTCTAATTCTTCTAACACATTCCCTGCAGACAATAAAACTATAGGCATATTTTGTAAGCACAACATTACACAGAAAAAGCTATCAAAACAAAACACATTCACTAAATGTGTAATTTAACACTAAATAAATGAGGAAATAAGAAAAATTGTTTTGACGTAGGCTATTTTTCAGCAGTTTTAGACAGACAGCTTCACGGAACGACCTGATTTGTTATTGGACGATTTAAATTCGAAATAATTGTAGACAGCTGCATCTTAGAAAGGTCATTTTTATTTATATTCACGATAAATGAGCGAGTGGAAAGATGTCAAATTGTTTCAGTTTGCATGTGGATGAAGTTATTCTGGCGGTTCCACATCCAGTTTATCACATGTGACATGATGTTGTAGGTAGCCGGTTCTATCGCCAGAAAGGAGGCAATTTTGCCATAAAGCAGCAGATCGCTGGTTGATAAGATTAGCTGGCTAAGGTTTATCCTCAGTCCTGTCCCTGGTGGTGGATTGGATAACTGCTATTACTTTTCTGGAGTTTATAGGCAAGTCTGTATCATGTTCTGCCATGCGCAGAAGTCTGCACCAACCATACTTTGAATCATTTCAGGTCACCGATATAAGCTTCATTAGCAGTAGGTATCCTAGCAACTAAATTAGTCGATGACTCATCGATCGTTTTTAGGCCACCCACCCACAAACACAAAAGTTCTACACATAGAGTGAGTATGATACAGATGTTCGTCTCTTGAATATTAATCTATGCAGCTATTTGTTTATTTCATATGACTAATTAAAATGCTCTAATGTCGATAGTTACAATTTTAAACCCGCCAAAATTCTATCAAAAAGTGGACTACTGTACTAACTAGTTATCTCGTTTGTAAGTAGAGCATTAATAGTTATTCATTTTCACTTAGAAACACTATTTTTCATTAAAAAGAACAGACATCCTGTATACCGTACTTAAACAAAGTGTGCATATGCCTACATAAATGTTGTTCTTGCAATATTCACCATAATGTAGACATCCTAGAAATAAACGATTTAAATAATGTAAGATTAACACTGTTGAAATGTGATGTGGAAAATATAAAAAGACAAAAAAGATATAAACTTGGGCCCAAATATGTAGGACATCAAAGGGGCCCAAATATGATAACTGAAAATGTTACTCATTGAACTCACGAAATCTACTAATAAACATTTAGTAATATACAAGTGACAGACGCCAGGCACAAAATGACTGAATACTGCAGGACTATACAAATATATCATTACTATACTAGACTTTACACCAAACTATTTTGCGCTTCGTTTTTAGTAAGTAGAGTTCACAGTTACAAATTGCAGTATCCTATAGATTACTTTCTAGAAAGAATACCAAAGTTCGCGGGCGAGTCTAGTATGGTTTCTTGTACAAAATTCGCTTGCTACGTCACCCAGACGCAAGTTGTCAGTTCGCTGCTAGTGTGTGTTTAAAATCGCCAGACTATTTAAAGTGAGGCGGTGTCATTAAGGCCATTATAGTCAAGTCTTCAACCGTCGTGCTGTTGAGAATGATCTTTCTGCGATTTCGGATGTCGCAAGATTAACGCAGATGAGTTTACATATCGTCTTAACATCATTTTCTCTTCGAAGGACAGATGGTCGACAATATATTTGATATCGTCGAAGCAAACTGGCTTTACTTCTTCTTCTTTGACCCACAGCCAGTAGAACTGGGTGCGGTAGCTCAAGCGCGACCGATCTACCTACCGATTTAATGCCAGAACTTCCATGGGTTTCTCATTGAGGGTCGAGGGCAGGGGGGGGGTCGCCCAGGTGCTTCATGTGGGCTTGAATCCATTGAAGGCAGGTGATGAGCAGAGAGGGGATACATCAAGAAGTTTGTTGCGGTATTCTGCAGTGATCGGTGATTCCCCATCCGCACTTGACGGAGAGCTATCGGATCCTTGTGGGAAAGGGACGCGAGAGTTTCTCTGGATAGTGGATGTCCTCCTGTTACTTTCCAGTGCCATAGGGAGAAGGATGGCTCTGGAACGTCTGGGTGCTTCGTGCGGGACTTTCTCCACGTCTCGTTCGTATAACGGTTAATGGCCGCTTTCGCCGATTTGTAGTAGATAGGGGTATTAGTTTGCTCCAGCTCGGAGCATCTTTTGCTAGTGTGTCGGAGCTCTCGACGGGTATTCTAAGAATTGGGAGTTGAGATTTTTGCTCTAAAAATTCTACGTTCCTAATATAGCCTTCAGCAGAATGGACTGGAGTCTTACACAGGCTCTGAAGCTTTTTTGATTAAATCGTCTCCTGATTTCCGAAATTACGACGTCGAAAGCTTCATAGTAGATACACCTGTAGTGGCCTTTCGTTGAAGATAAGAATGACGATTATCCCTCGCAGATTTCAAATCCTTTTGGAGCTTTGTTTACTTGGCAATGATGGTTTTGACAGTTTGGGAAACTGGACGATCTTCATTACAATTTCATAAAAGGCATCAAACTTGTCTTCATCTCGAATTGACTCCATCATTTGCCGTGTCAAAGATGTTAAGTGGAATCAACCTTCTTTCCGAACAGAGATTTCATTATGCCAGTAGTACATTGTAATTACAGTATCTTCTCTGCGCTAGAGACAGGATGCTGTCATGGTCCATCGTATTGGACAGAAAAGTGTGAGTCCATGGATGGAGCAGTCATCGTCTTTCTTCTCCAACATGTTTGGCTCGTCTAGCATGCTTTCTCTATGGGGACATGCTTAATAAAATTAATTATTTCTTTCGATGTGCCCAGCACAAGCGGAATAAGATTGTATCGTGTGATGATATCTTTCACAGTTAAACTAAAAAAATGCCCCTGACATTGCGTAGCGTGTTTTGGGCTGTACTTCCATAATTCTCTGAGCAACACCACAGCTGTGCATAGGTAGGTAGGCAGGGGCCCCACACATGTGTATAGATAGGTAGATTTGGGCCCCAGAGATGCGTACAGGTAGACAGGCGGCTCCACAGCTATGTATAGATAGGTAGCTTAGCGCGCTACAGCTGAGATTAGGTAGGTAGATAGGGGTCGCACAGCTTGGTATATCGTAGGCAGGTAGGTGGCCCCAAAACTGTGTATAGGTAAGAAGGGGCCCCAAATTCTGAGTATAGGTAGGAATAAACGGGCCCTTATGGATGTATCTAACCTTAAGTGAAAAGTTGTAACGATCGACGAAAACGACCTCCCTTTGAAAATAATTTTTGGAAAAGTCCCTATCCCTCCCTTGGGTGGCTAAGGGCACTGCTTGGGTATAGAGCCCAATTTAGGCAGGAAAAGGATCCTACCTGGATAAGGGCCCATCTTGAGTGGGAAGTGCCCTTTCACTAGAAATTGTTTGGGGGAGTAAAGCCTCTCTGCCCGCCCCCCGGTCCCGCAGTCCATGTAAATAAAGTTTATGATGAAGCAAGTATTATATAGAATAATCTACCAAATAAACTAGAAGAAATAGTGAAATTCAATTATCACCTATACTGTACATACTGTCTCTCCTTGTCTCTGAAATATGTACAGTATGTTCAGTATATATATATGTTTGTCGGTAAGGTAATTATTAGTAAACATTAAAACAAAATAAAAAACACGACTGGGAGGAACACAGAAATACAACAACCTTGAACTAAATAGAAAAGTAAAATTTCTACGAAATTAAAAATTTTAACATGTATTAAAACCAAATAATTAGGAGAAACGCAGAAGCGAAACAATATAACATAAGAAAAATAAACTGTTCCACGAAACCATCAAACCCAACACACAACTCCCAACAGAAAACACCACTCAAGCTGATTAAAAATGAAACCAAAAATAAATTAAATTAACTATAGACATAAAAATCTGACCGAAATTATTCTATAACTATTTCTTATGATCGAAACTAAGCAAAGCCCTTGAAATTGCTAGGGTGCCCGGGGACGGAGAAATTCTATCTAACTGGCAGTCACCGCTTTCGTTGGTCTAAGAAAAATGTATTTGGCAGCCATTTGCAGTACCAATATTGCTTTTTACCCATGTAAGTCCTTATTAATTGAATACAAGAAGTGAGCTCGATCAGTGTAAACTGCTGCTGACTCTAAGGAAACTATAGGCAGGATATGCCCTTTTTACTGTGTTTGTAACTATGTGATTATGTATGTTTACACATTTTTATAAATAGATTATTATTGTAATATCTCTCCAAAACATTGCCGAACGAACGACCTTCATAAAATTGCACTGCTTCTATTGATAAGGAATAAGGATCCCGTGGCGGTGGGCTCGTATCTGCGGAGCTCCGGCTCCTCTGACGGGAGTACCGCCTGATCCCGTCCGCATCCGCACCACCTGCAAATTGATGATTCTATTTTATCGATTTTTTTAATCAAATCAGATACAGTTTTCCACTGTGCAAATATCCCAATGGGGGTTCTTTGATATAGGGAGTTCGAAATCTAAACAATTCTGACCGACTGGCGTTGGAACTGCGAGCACACCTGACTAATGATTTGGATAAATTCCATCGCAGGGGAGCATTTGGAGTTTACTTTGGCACCCCGGTGTGCTCTTCTGTGTCACTCACGCACCGCTAAAATCACTTTTTATTTATTTATTGGGTCAGCGAGGATGAAATGTGGCGGTGTGGTGTTGTCTGTGTCCCACCAACTCAGTGTTACATATTAGAAAATCAACGCAACTTTGAACTCCTTCATTACATCTCTTCATCTGATTATTTTCTTGTAAAAATACCCTAACTCCCTTTTCCTAACTTTTCCGTCTGTTCCTTTATTCTCTTTTTCATACTCTCTCTCTCTCTCTTCCACTCAGAAATAAAAAGCTATTCGCATCCTCAGAATGTGATAACATAGAGAACTTCCAAAAATTAATTTTCTGTATCTCTGTTCGTCTGTCTGTGTGTTCGCTATCCTTGACAACTTTTCAGAGACAGCTGAAATTTTGTGTACCCACACTTTAAATGGGAAGTAGGGCATGCACTAAGTGTTTTTTATTTTCTTCTGTATGGGTGCCACAGGTTCCGTTCTAAGGGTGCGATCTAGGCACTTTTAAGACTCTGAAACCTATTCGTCACTTTTATACATGTTATTGACATGCGATCATAATAAAATTTCGGGGAGGTAAAGAACACCTTACGTCGCAGTGAATTTACTACAGTCCTATTGTATTTCTCATTATTGATTTCTTGATCGATTTTGTTGTGATATATTATACGCAAAATCTCCAAAATTATATTACTGATCCAAACAAAATTTGCATATTTGTACATAACTTAAAACAATCATAAAACAATCGATCGTTTATAATTTTGACATCTCTCGGCCACCATACCCAGTCACAGGCTGCCAAGAGAATGAGAATTAATCGAAACTAAGAAACGACATAACGTACTGCTCCCTTTAAAAGAAACTGCGAGTCAACATACCGCGAACGAGACTGCAAAACCCTCGCACAGCGCACTGCCCGGTCATCAAACAAACGCTCTGGAAGTCACAGCTTCTGTTGTTTTTTTTGTGGGGGGGGGGGTTCAACACTTTTTAAGACTTCCAAATCTTTACGTTATTTTATACCTGTTAGTTATATGCGATCTGTATAATGCTTTGGCAGCATTTGATTTGAAGATTTATTGCAAGTGCTATTTTTTCGGTTACATTCTGTGCTAGCGGACGCGTTTAATATTATAGGTTGGCACGTCGTTGTGATTAGTTGACAGATCTTCAGGCACTATGTGGTCACATATAGAACTATAGCCTCGATAACATCAGAAGCTGGACAGAGGGGTTTATGAAGGAGGCAAGAAAGAAGGCTTGGGAGAAGAAGCCTACGACCCAATGATGGGCTATGGCTCGATCGATCGATCGATTATTCATAAGGGGATTCGGAGTTACCATTATAAACAAAATTAAATCACATGTGGTGAAAACATTCCTTGGCCACTCATGGCAAAGTGCACTATTGTCAGAGTCTTATTTTATGTAGAAATGTATTCTGTGTGTATTGAGAATACTCTGCGCCAACGTAGATATACATATATACTATTTTTTGTAGTAGTACGGAGCGTCTCAGCTGTATTATTTATGGGTTAAAATGACTAGAGACGGGTAGATAGTTTGTTTGCCCATCCAGTCGTCATTAAAGTTTTATTAGAATTCCGATTATTTTGGTTTTATATGGCAGATGACAGTCGAAGTCCAAAGAAGATTGAGAAGAGAGACAGAGTGGGTAAGAGAAAGAATGAGTGAAAAAAGGAAAGAGAGAACGAGGAAAGGAAAGAGGGGGGGAAACAAAGGAAAGAGATAAGACAGAATAATGAAATGAGAGGGAGGGAGATGGAGAGAGAGGGAAGTGAGAGGAGAATGGAAAGAAATGGAAAGGAAAGAGAAATGGAGGGGAGAGAGAGATGGAGGGGAGAGAGAGATGGAGGGGGAAGAGAGATGGAGGGGAGAGGGACGGGGGAGCGAGGGAGGAGAAAGGGGGGAGGAGGGAGAATGAAGAAAGAGAAAGAAGGAGAGGAATGCAGTGAGAGAGAAGGAAGAGAGGAGAGAGAGGATAGATAGAGGGAGAAATGGATTGTAGAGAGAGTGAGAGAGGTAGAGAGAGGGGAGGGGAAAGAGAGGGAGAAGAAAAAGGGGGAGATAAGAGATAGAATGGAGGGTACTCGTCGTGCCATGTATTCATTTTAGACTATCATGTAGACAACATTTGCATATATGCGGTACATATAGGTACAAGTGGGTTGAGGAATGTTAACCAAGCGTTGGGTAAAGGAGTAGGGGGGGGGCAGTAGACGGCTTGGAATTAGACCATAAACTTTTCTCAAATAATAGACGCAGAAGACCGACTGTCTGACAGATTTCCAAACAGTCGTTCTCTAAACGCTCGAAATCAGAGTCAAACAATTGAGATCTCTGGATACCCGTTTGGGCATGAAGTTGTGGCAAAATGGCTCTCGGTGACTATCCAACCGGATACTATTCATTTAAATTTGTGTCTAACAAAGAAACCTCCAGAATTATAGGAGCTGAAGTAGGAGGCGGAGTAGAAGGATGGAGAGCGGATCTGCCCCTGTCAAGCAGAGCTAAAACCGCCCCAACGCTGATCTGTCCCTGACAAGGAGAGCTAAAACCTCCCCAACGATGATCTGTCCCCGCGCCTGATTTAAACGATTTTCAGTTTTTATTTTTTCTTATTTCTCTGAGTGTCCAACGACAAAAAAAACAAACGCATTCCTGATATGACTTGTGCTCGTTGCGTGATTTGTAATTCTGAGGACTCTCTGTAAAACGTGCAAGTGTGTGTGAGTGATCGTTCGAATTCGGTTTCACTTTCGATCTTCTGGTTTGGTCGCGCATCGACCCTGCGCCATTCCACAATCGGTCCTCCGCTTTATAGTCCATTTTCAAGACCGAAAGCAAAAGCAGAGAATGAATCTGCGCCAGGCAATCGCCCAGCAACACCAACTTATCATTCAACCGTAAGATTCACTTGCTGCTTCCCTAATAATTGTATTTACGCGGCAAAATGGGTTACCGCATCGCACTTCCAAACGCCGCTCTGTCTATCTATCTCTCTCTCTCTCTCTATCGTTCAACTTTTTTGCCCCCCCCCCGGTTTTTCTATTGCTTACTCCATGCAAAGACCCCATCATATAAAACTTGAACTTCCTGTCTTTACCCGTTTTACGACTTGCCATACTTGGACCTACCTCTTCTCTAGCGGTGTCTCTGCTCCTATTCAGTGTAGGGGAACTTTGAATAAAACTATACCTGACACTACGTATAGACTGACTCCGTTCTATATCCTGCCTTCCGTCTCCATCTCCAACGTCGTAAAAATGAAGTAGACATCTTGAAACGCGTTCGCCCGACAAAGAGAGTGCAGTTTTTATTTAAAAGAACGGACTCCAACAATTCTCGGCGAGTTTCTTTCCTCTCTGTTCTCTGTCAAATTTCAGGTTCTACCAGACCTTCCAGTACAGCATGAATGACCTGCGTAAAACTGCCCAGATCGCCAAACAGACTGCCGGGTCGCTCTTCACCAATTTTGAGGATGTCAGAGTAAGTATCCGCCCACTTGTTTTTATTCATCTTTTTTTAAACAATTTTAAGAAGAAAAAGTAGAACGAAGCCGAATTAAAATATTTCATTTAAAAAATTCCCAACCTGCTTTAGATTCAATATCCAATTTCGAGTAAGGATATAAGTAAGCAAATCCTATTCGAGTCATATTGGCATTGTTTCAATTTCTCTTGTGTAACCTCAGCTTCCACGGTCTTCCACAGTTCCCTATGAGCAACCATGAGTTGTATCAAGTCAAAATCGTTTTTTACATCTAAATTTAGTTTCCTTTCTATAATTTGAGTTGTTAGTTTGAGGTCTTCTTGATGACAGCGAATTTGCCTTTCTGAGAATTTCTTGACATAGGTAGTTAGGTGACGAAATTTCTCCATTGTTTAAAGAAATTGTCTCAAAAAACTCCTCCATCTCTGGCATTTCTGATATCCGCATGCACTGTCGGAAGTCTTGTGTCTGTTCGTCCGCTAACTTCTTTCTTTGATATCTTTTGTTGATAGAAGACTCTGAAACCGTTTGAAAGGTGTTTGCTATATGATAAGAGTCCATATACTTTTCTTGATGCTTTGTTAGTATAAAAATACACCATTATTTCTAGGACAAAGTTTCATGCGGGTTATCAGTCTTAATCAATAACGAATTCTTAATCGAGAGTTCCAAATTGTCCCGAGTCACGCATTTGATTATATAGTGAGTTGTGCTTCCAGTACAAGTATCACAGGTCACTAGGTGCAAAGTGATTACACTCCAACTCTTCTTGAGTTCCTGTGTGTGTGATATACTGGCCGCGTTATTCTGGGGGCCGCGTAAGCAGCCCAACCTCGCGTAGGAAGTCCCTCA
>JAUYWV010139402.1:0-10661 GCA_032274565.1 Nematoplana nigrocapitula | reverse complement strand
TGATATCGTTGGTCGATCTTTTCTTTCAGTTCGCTTCTCGACTACTGCCTCATAGCAGTATGATATCGTTGGTCGATCTTTTCTTTCAGTTCGCTTCTCGACTACTGCCTCATAGCAGTATGATATCGTTGGTCGATTATATATACTTCATTCGGCGAAAGTCGTGTTTTTTCACCCATCCACCTTTTTTGGTCCAGCTAAAAAAACTACATACATTAGGAGTATAAAATACCTCTCCCCAGGGTGCGAGGTGGGGGGGGGGAGAGGCAGCCATGATTCAATTACGGTGACGAAGGGGTGCTCAACGCGGCGCCAAATGAAGAGTAGTAAGACAAATATGTGTGTGGGTGTAAAATGTTATCTTATTGTCATCCAAAATAAATTATGGAACAATGCCCCCCTGGGTTAGTTAGAGAAATGGCAGTGTCAATTGCAACAAGAGGGTGGCAGAGAAACTAACAAGACAAAATAAGAACACTGATGAGCAATTATGCATATTCGATGCCAGATAGACTTCCGTCTCCTCTGGTGTCCCTGATGGTCTCTCAGGGAGTCTCACCGTGGATCCCTTTAGGGGGGTTAATGGTTACAGTTTACTGTTCAATTGTTCTGATTTTCAATTATATTCAATGTTCTCATGTATCTCCCGGTGTACAGACCAAAATTAAAAAAATGTTATGTTAAAAAAGAAATGCTGAGCCATGATTAAGGTAAACCATTAAAAGCAGAAAAAATAATAACACATCTATAAATATCAATAACAATCTTACCTAAAAAACAGACGAATTGACACGGTTCTTTACTATGTACACACACTCAACGAGATAGATCGATTAATGCACAACAATTTTAAAGACGTGGGTTTTAGTCGGGACTATCCGAAGCTAAATATTTTAGTGAATGAATTTTCTGCATTCATTGTATTCATTGTCGAATTTCGTATAGATATTCACTTGTAGATTTTCATAGTTTATTTTAGCAATTTATTTATCAATGGTAACGACCTAAATATTCCACGTAAAGTGATGGACAAAGTTTTTGACTGTAAATCAGTGAAAGTTTATCAGAAATGGCGGCGTACATTCATCGTTTTCGTTGAAGAAAGACAACTTACAGAAAGCATGAAAAGCGCCATTCAATTTTTCTTCAGAAAATATCTCAATAATATGCACCATCAAGAGCTATCTCAATAAATATTGTGTGACTTATAAAGGATGGAAATCTTTCAACAACACGCCGTTTGTTAAAATTATATTGAAAACATATATAAAATTTTGAGGAGGTGAACAGATATAAATGAATTTATCCGAAGAAGAAACTGTTATTACTGTAGTTATTACTATTTACTAGTAGGATTACCCGTATAGTGTGTGGCTATAGTGAGCGCGGTTTGTTAAGGGAATTGACAAATCGATCATAAGAAAGTCTGACCCCGAAATGTGACAGAGAAAAACGGGCATAAATGAATTTTCGTTTATCTGAAATATATGAGTGCAGTTGATAACAAGACTGGACGTTTCTTCAGAAACTATAACAATAAAGCAAAGCCGTTTACAAGTCAGCCTATGGGAATCAATTTGATAGCTGCGTATCTAAAACTAGTCGATGCCGAAAAATATATCGGGTATTGTTTCAGAAGCACTGCTGCCACATTTCTTGCTGATACCGGCGTCTATACGTAGAATGACATTAAAGCGACAGTTTCGCTGGAAGAGCGATACTGTGACCGAATTTCTTCTCCTCTGGCACCCCTAGACATCACAAGGGCTTTGTTTGATTTATAATTTTTATTTCCTCACAGAACAAACTAGGTATTCATTAAGGGTTTGTTTTTCATGTTTAATGTTTTTTGTGTTAAATTTTTATGTTTTTGGATTAGTTTACTTTGTTATTATATCTATTATAGTGTCTTTTGTGTTTATCCCTGTTACTTATTGTCATTATGTTTCATGTTCAATGTTTGTACTGTAAAGTTTATTTATTGAATTTCTGCCCTGGTGGTAAATAAAAATAATAAAAAAAGGTTATATTGCAAGAATGTATAGTGAAATTCGTATTAAAGAAAACTGCGTATATAATATTTTCGCATTTATTATTTCGTAAAAACATTTTTGCATTTTTTAAAAAGAATTCTTCAGAAAATAAGTTATGAAAAATACTTCACGTAAAATTATTTACAAAAAATAAATACGAAATATTAAAACACGAAATTTTAAATACGTATAATTTAAATACTAAAATCTCTATACGAACAATTATTTACGGAAATTTAAATACTAACAATTAAAGTAAAAAACTTTTATATACGAAAAATTAACATACACCGATATTGCAAGTAGCAAAGCCGAAAAATGGATGTCGCTAAAGGGTTTACTATACGTACAAGTAGTGAAAACATCGACCAATCACGAGATGCATCGAAGGTTGCAAATATCAGCAACTGCTAAAATGCTATCATAAATGTGTAGATCTTACAGTTTAGACTCTATAGTTTTTTATGCATTTGAGTGTTGTTAAAATGTGTCTAAACAGTGTAATAATATTGTGTTATTATTCAACTAAATTTAGTTGAAATAAAGTTAATTATCCACTAATAATTGCGCTTTCAAAACTTAAATTAATGAAGGTCGTAAAAGAAAAGATTATGTATTTCATTTAAAATGGAAAATTTCCTCTTCAAATTTAAAGTATCCACTTCATACGTACAAATCGTTACGCGTATACTCGGGTTTTTTCACTGATCAGTTTTCTTGAATTTAAATTTTATTTCTTATTTGACATAACCACGATGCTAGTCTGATAAAAACTATTTTTTTATTGATAAATGTAGGAGCATGTGTTAGAGACAAATTCACTGTCTAGTGGATATACAGCATTCAATATTTGTTATGAAGGTCAGAATTTTACAAATCAAAGCTGGCCTAACTATGTTGGGTACAATAATAATAAAAATCTATGGAGTTCAACAAAAGCAGTGCTATAATTTGAAAAAACTGAGTGTAGATTGAAACGATTTCTTTTAAAAACTCGTTTTAACAGATCAATTTCTGGTTAATATTGTAAAAATTGAAATTTACAATTTCTCTCTTCAACTGTATTTCGTGTTAGAATAATTTATATTATCTATGTCAGCGCGTGCTGTACTGTACTTTGAACATCTTTGCAAGTTTCCAAATGCGATCCTGCAGGCCAATTAACTCTATATAGGCACAAATGATCGATGCAACAGACTGTTGTTAAACATACCAAACTAATTTAACAAAGCACACTAATGCTGTCGATTCCGTGTCATGAAACATAGCATTTTGATTTCTTCACGTAGGCCCCACTGGCATACTTACTGCAAAGTGAAGCCTCGTTAATCCAGACTCCGTTAACCCTATCCATACAGGGCTATTTAACACAGCCAGGTACAAGGGGGGGGGGGAGGGGCTGATTCGGCCCCCCTATTGAAATCTACTTTAGCAGTGTACTATAGTGATGAAAATTGGCACCTAATTAAATTATAATGATCTACAGATGACTTTGCATATAATTTTCTTTAGAAGAAATAAAAAAGTTAGAGCTAATTTAAGTTTAAAAGTACATCGAAAAAGTGAAAGTTTTTTTTTCAATTTTTCAATTATAATCGAAATAATTAACTATATATAATAAAGTACTGAGTGTCTGAATATTATTGTGGGTGTTGGTGGTTCATTGTGTATTAGCAATAAAATAAAATTCACTAATATCCACCCCTCAAGGAAAATGTTTTGTTGTTTTCACTTATAATTAGATGAACTAAAAAATATAGGGGTCACCTACTTTAGAGGTCATTAGAAGACCACCTGTGGGGGCAACAACGATGAAAATATTATCAAAAGTTGTTAAACATAAAGTTAGGAAAAGCCATGAAAGCTGGAGATCATGCAATTTTGCAAATGACAATGGCAGCAAAAATAAAACAGGGGGGCTGATTCCCCCCTCCCCCCGGTATGGATAGAGTTAATCCAAAACCCTCGATTTCCGGAAAAATTTCGCAATTTCTTCATTAATTTAAAAATTTGCGTTCCTGATTCGCAAATTAAAATCGTGAGCGAACCGGTCCAGTTTGCTAAGAGGTATGATTGACTAGCGGATTTTTTTACACATCCTTCCTCAAATGACTTCAATAACATTGTAATCCTGGGAATGAATCATTTGTAATTTGTTGACCAGTCTGAGTCTGGCACTTATGGTGGTTGATCATAGAATAATGAGACCAGATTGTGCCAGATGCCAATTCCCTTTCGTTTTTCATATAGTGGAGATATTGAAAAAAATCGATTTTCTGAAGGTCGGCGATCACCAAGATCTGCATACGTAATCCGCAAATAGAGATCAGCTGTTATCGCATAGCGTTGAACGCTATTCATCGGATTTATATCATTCATTATTTCTTCTGCCGATCATTTTATTTTCAATCTTGCTAACTGTTAATTTCAAATCTGGTAATAGATCATAGATAGAAGAATTGAAAATATCTATAATCTGGTCAATTCTTCTATTTATGAACTAACTTTAAAGTATGTTTGAATAGTCAAAGGATGTTTCTGCCGATGCATACGTATGTCTACAGCTTTGTAAGTGAAACATAACTTACTCCAAAATAATGTGTGAATGTCTAATTTTCGAACAATAAAGAAATAAATTTTGGAACTCCCATACAATGAGTAGTAATATGTTATTTTTTGTTACACTGCTGCGTGTTAGGGGGCGGGCGATTGATTTGTGAACAGTCGCAGTTATAGTTACTACTTTTGCGTGGAGTATCGATTGGTTTCCGAGACAGACATCACCTCATGCGCCGACAACTGACTGCTCTTAACAACCAATCGGGTGATCACTTCCACTTCAAGGTCGTATTGGACAGCCTTATCGCACATTTCACACGGCGGCAGCATTCTGATTGGCTGCCGATCCACGGGGCTCTCCACCGGCTCACCGATATCGACAATGTAGGGAGTGGGCCACCACGAAAAACCACTTGTGCTGCCTCCACCGTTGGTACTGCTTGTACTCAGATTACTCCAACTTTTTGTCCGCTGTTCCCCGATGTTACGGTTGCCCTCGCGTCCGTATAGATGCTGGTCATCTCTGCTACCGCCGGTCCGATAGCCCGAAGATGCGATCGATGTGGTGGTGTACTGATGAGGCGAGGAGGCAGAGTGCCACAAGTCGGAACTTGAACCTCCCAGGAGATGATGATGATACGAAGAGCGATTCGACGCTGAATGGACCCCACCGCTTCCGCTGCCCAGTTGGGAGCGGTAGACGAGATCGTCGGTGGATCTGAGGAGGCGCTTTCTGTCCATTTCAAGATGGGGATATTCGCGCGCAAATATGACCGTTTCCCGTTCCGCATTGTGGGACGCAAACGAAGGAAGGGATGTCGTCTGGCCTCCGGCACCAATTTCCACCTGCTGGCCAAAGTGTCGCACCGGGGGCGATTCGACAAACGATTGGGTGCTTCTTAGCTGACCTCGGAAGTTGACCTGAACCCAGCGATCGAAGAGTTCAACCGGCCTACCGTAGCACCACATATGGTCCTCTTCGGTGTTCCACTGGGTGGTCTCATCCGCCATTTCCTCCTCGGAGGTCCGGACGCGTTGCTCCAACGAGACCGGTCGTCGACTGCTGTACACATTCGAGTCTGCGTTAGCAGCAGCGCTGGCAGAGGTGAAGAATTGAGCAGAATTTGTGGCGATGATCAGTGATTCCGTAGAAGAAAACGCCGCGTCCATTTCCGTTGCGCAGGAACACCGTTCGGGAATCGCTTGGACACAGATGTCCGCCGACAGACTCTTCGGAATTGACCCAAGTTCAACTTGGACAGTCCGAATCTGAAGCGCCCCCCGGGGCATTACTACAGTCTGCGCGCCAGTGTGGACTAGAGTGCCGCGACTCCCAAAGGACGACAGTGCGCTCACCATAAGACGTCGGACCTGTGCAAATTGGACGCCAGCGTCCCTGCTGGTGCACAGCTCGAATAACTTTTTCGGGTCAATTTGCACTCCAGCGTCCCTGCTGGTGCAAAGCTCGAATAACTTTTTCGGGTCAATTTGCACTCCAGCGTCCCTGCTGGTGCAAAGCTCGAATAACTTTTTAGGGTCAATTTGCACCCCAGCGTCCTTGCTGGTGCAAAGCTCGAATAACTTTTTAGGGTCAATTTGCACGCCAGCGTCCCTGTTGGTGCAAAGCTCGAATAACTTTTTCGGGTCAATTTGCACGCCAGCGTCCTTGCTGGTGCAAAGCTCGAATAACTTTTTTGGGTCAATTTGCACGCTTCGCGACAACGTCTGTTTAATCATCGGTGGTTCGCAAGCAACGCAGTTGTCGGCTGTCTGTAGTCGATAGAGGGACCAGTTGCTGACCACGACAATCCCACTCTTTCTTCTTTTTGTCGACCTAGTTCTCTCGGCGTCCAGTTGGGTCGCTTTGGAACTCACTTGGACCGGAACCGAGATAGTCTGGGATTCGCGGGATTTCAGAAATGCCGCCGTTATCATGCCAACGCCGGCTTGGAAAACGAAATCGCGTACGGCTAATTCGTAACGGCTACTGGCGGCTATCAGTTGTCCGCCTCCCAGCCGTCGTTGATCTTTTGGGAAGGTTTGAGTCGACTTTGAAGAGCAGCTACGGGGTGAGCGCTTCCGGGTGTCCCTTTGTGGTTCGGTGGAAACCGCAGTCCCGCGAAACGTGGCATCATCGCTCTCCGACAATAAACGCTGTTGTTTCTGTTGCTCGGTCGCTTTGGCCAATAAAGTGGCAGCTTTCTTGGTCGGCACTACGATTGGTTCGTTGACTTTGTGGGGTGTTTGGCCTTCGCGAAAACTTCTCTCAGTTGTCGTCGTTAGTTTTTCACCTTTGCGACTGTCTAAGACAGATGTGTTGGTTGTTGTTGTTGTGATGGTTGAGGCGGTTGAAGAGCTACCTTTGATGAGGTCCGTTTCTCTCGCAAATTCCGGAGTAGATCGGGCAGATGAGAGTTTCAGAATTGAGTGGTGTGGAATTGGGACTTCTTTTGAAGATGTGTACGACGTTGAAGTCTTTGTGGCAGACATGGCTTTGGAGGAGGAGGAAGAGCTGCCTTTGACGTCAGTTTCGCTCGCAAAATCCGGTGTAGATCGGGCAGATGAGAGTTTCAGAATTGAGTGCTGTGGAATTGGGACTTCTTTTGAAGATGTGTACGACGTTGAAGTCTTCGTGGCGGCTGGCATGGCCTTGGAGGAGGAGGAGAGCTCGAAGCGTTGAATACTCGTATGGCTGTCCTCATAGTGCTCAATCTCGATCAGGCGTCTGGAACGGAAGTTCTGACCACCCACTGACGAAGGCGACAGGGAACGAGTGGCGATGGTGGGAACTTTGACCGCGGCAGGTAGTTTCCAAGCTTCCGACGTTGGCTCCTCGCTGCCAGAATAGGTGAAGAGTGGGAAACTGGAAGTAGACAAGGAACAACACACATGCTGTATAGCTAAGGCGGCTCCTTCATGTTCCCTAATTCTGTAAGTGTTCGCTATCTCCTCCTAGATTGACAATCGTACCTATTCTGATAATTTAATGGCTGGGCACAACATGCGCTATGTTGTAACTACTTTTTATCAATATGGGTGCCACAGTTTCCGTTTTAAAGAGCTTTTTAGACCCTTTTAAAACTATCAAAACTTATTTTATATCTGTTTTCATAAAACTTTAAGAGCGGTTGTTTAGCAGCGTGGGACAAAATTGAAACTGGTCAATGCACTAGTCTTCTGCATAGTTTTGTACGGCACCGAGACATGGACAATGAAGAAGAGTGAAAGACAGAAATGGATGCCTTTGAACTTTGGACAGATAAGAAAACAAACAAATGGCTACTTGAACAAATTAGAGAAGATTGGACACTAGAATCCAGAGTCGTCAAATCAGCCTTTAGTTACTTCGGACATGTAGTGAGAGCAGACGGAATGGAAAGGAAAGGATCTGAGGCTGGCAGAAAACGCGGGGAAAGGTGATGAAGACCAAAGATTAAATGACTGGGCAATGTCAAGGCACTTAAAGGCGATAACATCCATCGATTGTCCGGGGAAGCCAGCGAAAGAATTGCATGGAGGAAAACCACCACGGATGTCGCCAGGGGTCGACCACGACTTGACAGCACAAAGTGACAAGGTGAAATAAATACTGTTTCATAAAACTTCGAGTAGCTCTTAAATTTCAATCAATCAATCATTTGTGCCATCTCCATTCTAAAGGTTGACGACTATGGACCGCCAAAACTGTCTATTCTTTGCAAGCTGTGTGCACTCCGTCAATGTTCTACCCGTCCATTCTTGAATATTGTCCGCCAACTTTATCCTCTGTCTCCCTCGTGCGCGCGTTCCCTCAACAAGCCCTTCTAGTGCGTTCTTTTACAGTGTTGAGTGTCTGACAACGTGTCCAAAGTAGATGGTCAATTCCTTCTCTTAATCTCATCCATTAATTCGCGTTTTCTTCCCATGCAGTCTTTCCAAGACATCCACACATTGAGTTTTAGTCGGTGACGTCACTTTAATCGATGACAATTAGGAGCTCGTAAATTACACAGTAAAGTCTGTTTCATATACCTTAGGAACTCCCAGATTTAGCTGTATACTCACTGCTCAATTTTAAGTAGGCCTACCACAACCTCTTCCTCACTCAATGTGTGGGTAAGTGAGCAGCAAACCATTAACTTGCAATAGTTTCTCTACCTCTGGAATATCCAACCAACAAAGGTCATTGTTCAGTCGGGCGCCCACTCTTGTGTAGGTAAAACACACGTACTGCATTGCACAGACCTCCTCGTCTGTGTGTGCACGGTCCGGTATTGTGATATCGATTGGCGCTATTTTACTTGGCTAGAGAACTGTTCTCATTGGTCAACTAAATTTAGCTGCCTGCATTCGAATCAATCAATTCTAAGAGCTGCTATTTAGCCGTGTTTTATGAAACAGACTGTAGCAGAACAGCTATTTAGCTGCTTCTAACTCCTAAGTTTTATGGAAACAGGCCCATATGCGCGATCTCAAGGAATTTTTATAGAGTTGAAGAACACCTGGTGCCCCAATATCTCCAAATTTGCATTAGTGTTTTACACAAAAGTTGGTTGGGATATTTGTGTTTAAAAACGTTCTCTGTCCCCTATACCACCCGAAGGCCTCCCGTGCCTCAGTTCAGTGTCCTATTGATCAGAATGAAAACTACCAAAGCCTCTACAACGGTACCGGAGTATACACCAGCAGTAAAAGCACGACGGTACTAGAGACATGATTTCGGTTTTGTTTATAGGCGGCAGAAAGAGGTGGCCATGGGACCATGGCCCCGGCAAACGTTTGATGAATCAGCCACAGGTTTAGTCGGCTTGCAATGACATCAACGTGAGACGCCGTTCCCTCTTCAACTGAATGCGCCGCAGGACTTCGTAACACCTCCAAAGGGGCAAATCTGAGCAAGTTCCAATTGTGAAGACGGTTGGCTGTCGGGGCTTTTTGTGCTCAGCCAATTGGCCAAACACAATTAAGCGAAACGAAACCGTCCCATTCTCGTTTCTCGGTCCTGCTGAAAAACGATCTACGAACAACGATGACTCAAAAGCGACTAAAACAAACGGCTAATACCCGCTTCACGTGCACAAAGATGAAATGTCGAAATTATCGATTATTATTACTGTATTATATGACCTGCTAATTACACCCCGATGGACGATATGTTGCTGTGAAATTTGGCCCTGCTAATAAAGTTCGCCTGTATCTATATCGATATATTCTTTTGATGATGTAACTGACCTCGTACCTGCTGATGCCAGTCAAATCCCACCAGCATGTCGTGAAATGATAGAAATGAAGGAGGTCTGCGACTGGAGTCGGGATAATGGTTCATTATCAATGATCGCGCCATGCTACCTGCCTGTGTGAGCCAATCCAGAATATGATTCCTTCAAAATTAGTCACTACAAGACAGACTGCCGAGCACTATCTTTATATTCCTTGATTATAATTATGCATAAACTTTTGATTGTGTAGACCATTATAGCGATTGTGGCGAACGTTCAAGAAGATGGAATAACCAGATATGATTCTGATCTCTCATTGAAAACGTACGTCATTGTATATGACTCTTAAATATGGCTGTTACTTTATACCTTTTCAACTTCAATTAGGAACAAAAAGTAGCATTTCGCAGTACCCATTGCACCTACTCAATGGAGCCTTCTATTGTTGTTTGCTTCCTCCGAAATATCTCCAGCATGTCCAGGTGTTCCTGCGTGAAACAAAGGAAGAAAAAACACTGTTTACTAACCCACACAGCACTCATATATCATAAAAACGAAACAATAATTTTATAAGCATATAGCAAAAGGCAGCGTCTTAACCCCATCCATACCGCCGGGCTATTTTACGCAGCCAGGTACCGGGGGGGGGGGGGAGCGGGGCTGATTCGGCCCCCCTATTGAAATCTACTTTAGGAGTGTGCTATAGTGATGAAAATTGGCACCTAATATTCAAAATAATCTACAGATGACTTTGCATATAAAAAGAGATTTGTAAAAAATAAAATGTTACAGCTAAATAATTAACTATATAATAAAGTACTGAGTGTCTGAATATTATAGTGCGTGTTGGTGGTTCATTGTGTATTACCAA
>JAUYWV010139391.1:0-10661 GCA_032274565.1 Nematoplana nigrocapitula | reverse complement strand
ATGCGCAACCAACGAAAGCGGATGGCGCGGCACAGCTATTTTAAATAAAATAGCTGTGCCGCGCAATCCGATTTCTATGTTCGCTACACTCTTTTGGATACCTAAGTGGATCCTCAATTTTTAGCTTAACAACACTAGTATTTTCTGTTCTCACAATCGTTTATCTTTAAATTAGTTGTGCATGTTACACAAAGGGATCTCTAAGAATATAATGTCGATCCGGAATGTTGTCCAACTAAAGTATGTACAGGTCAAATCGAGAAAGATTTCAGCCAATGGTGCTGAAACCTTAACTGAATGAAAGTCAGATTCTTGAGAATTATAGGACCAACCTATTTCGATGAACTACTTTATGTAAGGCCAACGCTACCTCAACATGCGGCAGAACGTTGTGTTACCGGTGTTTCAAAAGAGGCAGATCTTTCTTTTTGCCAAACTACTTGGCGCGCCATCTCATTGGTATGGACTAGAACACGATTTTCAAAGGTCGCTAGCTGGAGCGAAACGAAGCAATTTCGTATAGAAACCCACGATAGCCAAACTTTACTTTTCTCATATTTGATCTCGATTTGCAAATGTCTTACGAAGCAGCAATCGTGTTAAATCCGTTCTAACAAATATCTTACCTCCTTGCATTTATTTTCTCCTAAAGCTAAAAGTCTCTCTGCGCATCACTTCTTATCCTTCCAAAATCCATTAGGTTTTAAAATAAGTACACTTTTTAGATAATTTCAAATTTACAAACTGTTTCATACAAAGAGTCAAGAGTCAAGGGAATCTTAACAGCTGGTAACCTGTGGAGGACCGTATCTCGTCAGAGCGAGTACACATACAGTTCGTTCGTTTCAATTCACTTGAAAAAGAGTGCTTAAGGAATGTTCATGCAAGTAGCAAACCACAAACATCCCGGACAACTAATATAAATCGATAATACACAGATATATTGACCACCAAACCGCACGACCGCTCATGTGCAGTACTTGAATAATTGCAAAACGACTGACTGCATTAGTTATTTCTCGTAAAAAACACGTACATGTATGAATTATGATAATTACACTTGGAAGGGTAACTACAATCCAATCCAAAAGTGTAATATCGCCTGATTAGCTTTGCTCTGTAGGTATATCATCGTGCCGATAGAATCATGATGCAAAAGGGACACGTGCATTAGCAGAAAGCATTCATAAAACTTCCTATAGCCTGGCGTCACTCAGATACAACAGCAAGTGTCTGGATGAAATTGCTGTCTCAACACCAAGACAAGAAAAACAGGAATTAGAGATTTATGAAATTTTAAAGGTTTTTATAAGCTCCTGCCAACTGTGCCTATCGTGAGCTATGCACTGTAGCAGGTGTATGGAATTTTATGTTTAAATTTAGATTTTTGATGTCATTAATTATTGTCCTGATCCACCTTCTATCTCCCTCTCGCTAAAGTGGCCTGGTTATTTATGCTATTTCTAAGTGCTTTCTTTACTGGAGCATAATTATCTTGTCTAAGGATACTGTATGTGTCCCAAAAGTTTAGTCTTCTCTATTTAATGATTTGACTTCCTATATTTACACCTATTATATAAATCTGTATTGCTGATCCTTTGGAACCATTTCACAACTAATATACTTCTTAAACGTTGTAGAGAAAACCGAATGCAATAAATGCAGTAGAAGCTCTAATTTTAAATTCTTCGCTAATGTTTTTCCTATAGTGCACAGATTTTATGTTTATTGAATGGAGCTGGCTGCTGTTTTTCCTGTTCCTAATGTCTTCCTTGTCTTCCTCACTATCTAGCATTGACACAAGATATTTGACTTTTTCCACTCTGTGGAGTTTCTTTTTTGCCTAATATGACTTCTTTTTGTTTGCATCCACAGTAAGATCCTTGTCGCTCAACCTCCTTGGTATTTCCCTCAATATTTATTTTTTCTCTAAGTTGTCTGAGATCCAACCCATGCCATCTGAATACTGTAGTTCTATAACATAATTATGACCTAATGAAATTATAACAAAGTAGAACTTGTTTTTTGAACAAACGCAGAAATTATGAAACATCATCATTTGTGTCTTGTTAAGAGATAATCAATTACTCTTAATGTATATACAACGTCATCTTTACTTACAATTTTCTACGACAATTGGTTAACGATTGTGGCATTGACATTTAATGTAGAGGGGGATCTTCGCTTTTGTCATTCGGTTTAATCGGTTGAAGGAAGATCACCGATCACAAAAATGTTAAAACTGAAACGTCAGCATATACCGAGAGGCAAATGCGGTCTACTACCTTGGTTGAAAACATATACATAGTAGAGAAGCACAGATCGCCAAAAGGTTGACGTTTATTGGAATCCTAATGTATAGTAATCCACCGCCAAATTATTAGGCGAATACTTTATCGCTTCATATATCGTCTCAGGCATTGGTGATTTATATTTTTTTATCATATGATAAAATACTTTACGTTTTCAGTTACGCATGCCAGAACTAAACGACCAAATGGAAAAGTTGAATTTTTACGCCGGGAATTTACGTGGCACAACATATTCTCTTTCCGCAGATAATTCTAACAAGGTGACAAATTATATACTAAAGAATTACATACCTATATTAGCGCATATTTTAAACAAACACTCTTGGTCACTTATACTCTGTAGACATCTGTTGCTAAATTTGACCACATGGTTTTCCTATCATAATTTTTAAATAAAAAGCTGTTTAAGTTTTCTAAATGGTTTCTTCTTCAATTTCCGGTAGCTTTCTGGAACCATTAAAATAGCTATTTAAAACGACGAAATTTTATGCTCGGCGATTTTTGGTGTCCTGAAACATTAGCTAGTAGGAAAAATAAGATAATTACAATATAAAACCGACGAAATAAAACTGGCGATGTGCTTCGTTGGAAAACCATTACAATTATCTATATAAATAGTTGTACTGTTAAATCTTTTCCCCCTCGACTGAACGTTTAAGAAGAGCACTATACGTTTTTAACTCGTTTTACCGTATTTTAAATTAAAACATATTCAGCTTTAAATTGTATTTCCTATTTACCTTTTGATAATCCTTTAAGTGCATGGACACGAAACCATAAGAATTACTTTTTGCTTTTTAATGGTGTACGGTTTTATTGATTTTAAAAGCTATCGGAAATTGAAAATAAAGCTTTTAGAAATCTGAAAACCGGCTCAAAAGTATACATTAAAAAGTTCTGCCAAGTAATAATCAACTAATAGATGTATGCAACGCGATCTGTCATCCAAATATATTATACTGTAACTTTTCTCAAATAAGAAATCTATAACTTCAATCATAGTCAGCATTGTTAAAAATTCTCTGTATTATATATTTCTGATGTGTCATATTTTTCTAGAAGAACAAACTGTTGAACGAGCGCAAGCTCAAGGATGAGTTAAGAAGAAAATCAGTGGATGCAGAAGTTCAAGTGCAGTTGTTAAACAGCAGATGTCAGCAGGTTAAGGAACAACTTGACGAAGCTCTCCTTGAAACTCAGTCTGTCCGTGAGCAGACTCAACTTTTAAGAGGTAAATTGTTTTTGTCAACTAAATTCAAGGAAGTGTGGGCATGCAGTCCTATACATCTTATAGCTGCTAAGCACTAGCAATTGCAATTTTGTTTTCAAATACTATCTATTAAAAATCTGAAATTAGTTGATAAATAAAAGCCTGAAAGTCAAGCACAACACTACGTCCGCCCGTCAATAGTCAGGTGGTGCAAATAGCGCTGCTGTGGTCCCCATGATTTTTCGCCACTTTGTCCTGTCAAGAGCTGTTGCATTGTTGCCTCGACCAGTCCCATTGCCGTCCAGGCCTTGATGTCATTCATTCAGGGTATAGTTGGCCGTCCTCTTGTCCTTCTACCGCTTCGGTTGAGCCGCGGAGGAACCATAGGCCACGTCTGAAAATTCACAAAGTGTTTGATAGCCAACGCAGAAAAAATGTAAGGCAATCACATAGTAATAGGTGGGCAAGCAGGACAGGGCGTTACATTGTGTAATGTTCTCTCTCAACCGACAATGGTGATCAAATGGAATGAGTAGAATAGGTAATCCAATATTCATCGAAGAAAAAATGTAAGCATGCCACTTTTTACACGAGATTGGGCATAACAATTTTACACTTATCTGATACTAGCAGAGGGTATCCGCGTTGCTGGGCAATAGAAATAGTCCGGTCCCCCATTTTCGGGGGTGCCCTACAACTTTTGTTTTATGAAATGTTTTTAGCCTCCTTGACCTCGACCCCGACCCCGACTTCGGAGGTCCATATGTGTAAATAGGCTGCACGGATTGGGAGTCTCACAGGGACATGCAAACACCACCGTAGCCTCGACGCTACAGGTGCCCCTTGGGCGACCCTGCCGCGACAAGTTTTGCATCTCCGCATATCTTTCCCGTGAGCCTAATCTGGGTGAGCCATACAAGCCAGTATGGTACGCGTCCCAGAGAGGGAAGATGCCGTCGTCGGCGGTCGTTTATGGTCCAATGCAATCATGTTTGGACGGTCAGTTCGTCCTTTTTATGGCCTTCAAAGGCCAGCGATCAAAACAAAACCTGGCCTATGTCCTATGCACTGTAAATGCACAGCTACACACGAAAATTCAATCAATTTGGTCAAGCGGTCTTTGCGTGAAAGCGCACACACACAGACACAGACACAGACACAGACAGACACATACACAGACAGACACACAGACAGACACACACACACACACACACACACACACACACACACTTACATGTCGCTTATTCATATAGATGATCATAGTTGTATGCGATTTGTGAGTCTTGCATGTTCTAAAATCAGCTACAATAATTTATTTATATATATATACTGAAAAACTCACACTAATCCTCGCAAGTTGATTGCATTCTTTGTTATACAGCAAACAATGAATCTCAGAAGATCTCTCTCGAAGATGCTATGAGGAAACGATCGGATTTGATTCGACAACACGAACATCTTACGACAGTACTATTATCACACGGTAAGCGAAAGTATCACTCCATTAACTATTAAAAACAGCTGAACAGTTCCGATCATTTTGTTAATATTTCGACGATACAAGGTCTCAAATACTGCAATACGATAACCGCTGACGATAAAGATTATTGGCACCAAAAGATTCCATACGCCTTTTATTTTAAAACTGACCCTTTGGAAAAACTCACGAGGCCCAAGATGTTTTTATGTAATGACGAAAATACAAACCATTTCTGCACCGCGATATCGAAATTTTCTCTCATGGTAAACAGAAATCGATCAATTTAGAAGCACGTCGTTAAATGAATCTTAGTCAGTTGGTTTGTACAAATACAGATACAGTACCATAAATTTGGCACCCTGAAATATATAAAGTAAAAAGCTCTCTCACCAAAAGGATGCCAGAGGCTTGCAACGAGATTTAACTGGCAACCAAAGAGTATACGATTAAAGAAAAATTCTCGTTATTTCCGCGCGGTTATTAATTTAAAATAAAATCTTTTGTAATATTTACTTTAAGTAGATTTCTTTTTTAATATATTTTAAATTATTCCATAGAATGGAAGGTCTATCCATAATTTTTGCTTTTGTTGCATAAGCCATGCAATTTAGGTGAATATTGTTATTTTGTCTCGTTGGTTAGGTATGAATAAATTTATTTTTTGTAAGACTGAAATTCATCAATCAGGGCCTTTTCATTGTGATTCCATAATCTATGCATTTGCAATAAGTCTAAGATTGTAATTGTCAGACTTTTAGCATATCAGATTTTTTATGCAAATCATTAGTACTGTCTGAAGGTTTGGTAGTGTATTTTGTGTAATTTGAAGTTGATTCATTAATTGATTTCGAGAAGTACGAAAGCTTAAATTCAATGCCATAATTATATTTTGAAAAATCACAGCTTTAAATGAAATATCTTCTGTTTAGTGTTTAGGTAAACTCTAATGTTATAAATTAAATGTAAGTACTATTATTCAACGAGGTTATAATTTCATTCACATTTAATAGATGTCAGTTTTATTTTAAACACAGATTTTATTGTAATAAAAAGATACGCATTTTGCAATACGCTTAGCCTTGTCTTTATCTTTCTTCTTCTATGTATCTAATCCACATATACTAACCTTTCCACAAAGTTCCAAAGACACATGCCTGTTAAAACGTTGCGGAAAGAGAATTGTACACGACAAAGCAATTAGAAAATATTGGTCATATCAAATTACAACTAAGAGAATCACAATATAATGTTGCTAATCACCTCCTTAAATTGTTTCAGAAAATAATGTCAAGTTAAAAGAAGAACTTCTAGGCAAATTGAAAACAGATACTCAGAAGAAAACCAATGACCTCCATGCCGCGAGACAAGTGAGTAAATTTATAAGAAAACCCTTCTAAATATTATTACAGTACTTACGTCGAACATTTAAAGCTGTGGACTTGTTCATCACAGCTGAGGATAATGATATCTTTTGAGATTTGATTTAAATACCGAGCACTTCCGGTACTGTTCATTTAAAATGGCCAGATAATACGCTCCTTTTTTAAATTATTAAAAAATTAATTATCAGAGAAACACATACTTTAAATATTGTGGATTCAATTTCAGATGGTCTGCAGCCGGCCCACAGAGTCGTGGTACAATGATCCATGGAATACTATAGACAATTAACTGTACTTTTTATTGAATAAATATTTTTTGTTACATTTGGTACGGTTTTATATATCTAGTGTCTTAGGCGGCCAATCCGCGCTTTTTGTTGGTGACCTTGACAGATATCTAGTGGTTGCTATGGTAACAATACGCTACAATGATTTCACGCTGTTTGGTATAAAACAAATATTTCGCATTTTCATAAAGGCGATGAACAGAAAATAAAAAACAGTAGAAAACGAAAAATAATTCAATAGATTTTATTGGAAACGGAAAATCACACCAGTTCTTTTGTATATCTACCATATGGGGTTATTCTCTTTATACAGGATACAACAAACAACCCTTCCCACAATTTGATTATACAGCCGATTTAATGCTATGTTTCTCAGAAGAATATAGCAGACAACTAAACGCATCGGGCGCGTCATTCGCCCAACTGCACACAAGACAAGTCCAGTGTTATTCCACTAACGCGATAAACCAGATATTAAAAAAACAGTAATATCACAAACCAATTAGTGCTAATTTTAGTAATAAAGAACAGAATTATTTGTAACGATTTCTATGACATCATATCATTTTGTCCTTTATCGACTAGACATTTACAAAAATATTTAACCGTGCATAAATACTCAGCGCGCCCACTCACATACTGTATATAAAAACCTCCACATTCATGCACACTAAATACCTTTCACAATAAGCAAGAGTCTTTGGCACATCATAAAGCCGCTCTGTCAATAGGGATGACACCAGAGATGTAGTTTCTAAATCGAGCACACAGTATTGTGATGCTGGTATACAGTATAGCAAGCTGAAAAGTTAGAAAAGCATAAAACCTAGCAGAGACATGCCACATATGGGGTTAACAAAATATACAATTTCTCGCTTATGACGTAGAGCCAGTGGCCACTGAACCGGAGTTCAGCCACTTGCACGTTGTACTCATCAACAAGGTGCCAGCCAACCAACCAGTTTCGTGTTAGACAATTCATACGCCCTAAACGGAGATGTGCTATTGAAGTAAAAAAATGTGAATGGAACTGAAACGGCAGGTTAAGAGCGAACCAATAAGACAGAATAGAGGATGTAACACGCATGAAATTTTTTTATCTGTCGCCTGTTTCTCATTAATATACAGTATATAAGAAAAAAGTTGTGGGTGGGTATGGCCAAGTACACCAAATCTGTTCACAATTCGTCGCGGATGATGGTGTAGCGATTACTCGAGGGGGCTAGCTTCTTGAATACGGATTCGGGCGGCGTAGTTCCTCCGCCCGCTTTGTCCTCCTGCAATAAAAAACAGAAAAACAATTCACATAGTTGACATAGTTGGAATAGCGAATAGACTCAAACTGTTTGGAATGTACTAGATAGCAGTCTTATAGACCTTAACGTCTGGAAATATATCCGTGCTTTGGAGGTTTTAAAGCTAGCTGTGTCCATTTTCTATCATAAAGAGAGATAATCTACTATAAAACACTCATTTCCGATAATCGTAAAGTATTTTCTGGAACTTCCAATACATATTATTCCTGTTATAATTCGAAGATCCTCATAGGGACTTTAAATCTTTGAATTTTCCTTTTGGTTACTCTTCCAGATAAGATTCCCTTCAGCATACATTCAAAAAACGAACTCGCGGCCGCTTATATGAATGACTTTGAGAACTACAAATATACTATTACCATTTTAGCTTTTAAGTTGGTGTGGCGACGGCTGCCATTGATTTGGAGTGGGGGAGAAGTATTTGCATTTGCCACTGGAAATGTAGCTAGACTCTCAGACGCCAGCCAGTATTGCCATTGCCTGTGGGAATATCATGTACTCAGGTCAGGGCCACAATGGAGCTGTGTCTAGTCATTGATTGAAACACGGTCTCTGTCTCGGACGTTGATTGCGAATCGCCGTGTTGCGCCTGTGCGCTATAAACCGTGCAAAGTGTATGTTTCCAACAATTTCAGCTGACGACGAGACGACATAAAATATGATAGTTACGACAAACGTCAGAAAATTCTCCTTTAGTTGAATTCAAGTAAACCGCATTTTCGCTATTTCTTCGATAAAGCAACTATATACCTCTGTGGCTTGAGAGAATCATCAACGCCTATTAGTAACTCCAACACTTACCTATCTTCGGCTTTTTGTTTTTATTAATCAACCCTCCTGATTTATTCTTCCAAGACCAATCTGTGTAAACAAAACTTTTCTCCTCGCTTCTCTCTCTCTCGTTACTGGTGCGGGTCAACCGCATGCCGCTCCTTGGGGGGGGGGGGGGACGTTCGCCACCCGGACCTTTACTATGTCAAATGGGATGATGGTGTCGTTCTAGGAGGAAACACTGATGATCCTTACCTCTTCGCATTGTAGAAGGGATAATGGAACAAAATGTTTTCGGTGGTCTCCTCCTCATTACCGCCGCAATGATCGGAAATCGGGGAGTTTTTCTTCTATTGCGTGGAGGAAAATTGTTTGTGGTCGTAAACCTGCCGACTCTGATTTGGTGTAGGGTGACAAAATTGGTCCTGCTATGTAGGTCTTCGATTTCATTTGCAAGAGCTGTACCAGGTGATGGAGTTTCATTGCAACCGTGAAACCAATGGGTGTGTTATTTTGTTCCAACTTAGCCGCTCGATTGTGGCTCTGCGCCGAGAACATAACATTCCCACAGGAAATGGCAATACTGGTGTGTATTCCCCAGTATCATACTGTGAAAACTTCAATCATTTGCATAAAATACTCTGCAATTCTCACTAATAAATTATTCACACTACTATAGGTAGTAGATGGTTGACTTGACCGAATAAATAGGCTGGCAAGACACGTACTGGTTGTTTGTTGTTGTCCTGACTGATCTCGACTTGTGCAGGCGGAGTTTGTGGATCTTCAGCTCCATAGTGGAACTCCCGGTGCAACTTGCCCGAGTGGAGATCAGCTACAAATTGGCGCAGCAGGCCTTCTTGCCTAAAATGCACAATTTGGGAATGATATTGAGGTGAAACATTAAATGCATAAATGCATACATATACATACTGTAGCTACAATACCCGTGAATCACCAAAGAATACTGCAAGTACGCTCTGAAACCAAAGTATCAATTGCTCACTGAAAGTAGCTTACCACAGAAGTCAAAAACCTAAACTCATTGAAACAATCTGAATACTTATCGATCGCAAACCAACAGGTGTCCTGGGGACCACCCTGAGTAGTAGTGCGAGTACACGAGGCTTCGGGACATAACATTTTGGTTAGGCTTGGGCACAGTGTGATGTTCTGTGAAAGTTGGGCCTTTTGGTTAAATTACGACCACCCTCTGAAGGGCATAATACTGTAGAACGTTTGAGTTTCGCTGGGATAGGTCCACCTCTGTTGTATGTTAATCACACAACCTTTACTGGGTGATATTAAATGGTTTATCATCCCTTCTGAGGCACTGTAATACCCAGATAGACCTATCTGCCGACACGGCTTCTCAAAGGAATCCAAGTCAGTGGTCTCGAGTATTTAAGGCATCAACGGCTCCCCTGACTGGACCCCGCGGATGAAAAACATTGATGGATATTTTAGTCAATAAACATTCCTTATACACATAAATCAAGTAATACATACAAAGCACACAAAACTCCAAAATGACGTATATAGTATTTAGGAGAAAAATAAAAGTCTTAAGTTTTCTCTTTTTTAAAGTGATATTGCAAAGACGTGTTATAACTTCTTGTTTGTTTGTTACCCGGCCCCTTCCGGAGGATGAGGGGGGCGGGGCGGCGCAGGACCGCCTAGGCCCAGCAACCGGGCAACTCCCCGTGGCCGCCTCCAAAGGTCAAGAAGGCTCGCCGTCTCACCAAGGATGGCAAGGCGAAGGCCTGAAGAAGAGGGCGAGAGAAGGTGAGAAAGATCCTGCGGGCCTTCATCGCAGGAAGGACAAGAGGGGGAATCGGTCAGGCTGATCCGATAGAGGTAAGAGGCAAGAAGGGTGGAATGCCCGTTGCAGCGAAGGCGCGAA
>JAUYWV010139380.1:0-10661 GCA_032274565.1 Nematoplana nigrocapitula | reverse complement strand
ACAGCTGTCAACCAGGGACGAGGGAATTTTATTATAGCCCGAGCAGGGACTCGAACCCACCAACCTCACCACGGCAGACGACCGCTCAACCCACTGAGCCACCTCGTCCCCAAAGGTGTCCCGTAAGGTGTAGTACTTTATCTCCACGAAATATCGTTAAGATCGCATATACAAAACAGGAAAATGGTGACGTATACAGTTTTGGTAGTCTAAAAAGGGTCTAAAATGAACACTTAGAACGAAACCTGTGGCACCCATACGGATTACATTTCAAAGCCACATAATGTATGCCCTGCCCCACCATTTCAACTCTCTCCGATGTATGGTCTTGGAGGAGATAGCTAACACAGACAACAGACAATTAATTTAGGGAATCTCTCCGTGTTATTATCATATTCCGAAGATTAACAGTACAGTTCTTCAAGTGGAACAAAGCCAACTTTTCAGGCAATTATTTATTAGAATTTAATCTGCTCAATTCTTTGCCACTGCTGCGAGTTCTGCATACATCCGGGTGCTATTAGATCGGTCAATTCTAAAGATGAGAAGAACCAGGAGATGTTAGAATTTATTCTATCGATCCTTCTGTGCTTCACCAAATCCATAATCTATACGCAGTTAAAACACACCACTGTGTACACGACGGGAGAAAAAGTTAGAATTAACCATCATGTCAATATTCTGTAGGTACATACAATAGATCACATAATATAAAATTATTTCTGGCATGCTAGCTATATAATGAGTATTTCCTATATACAGTACATGCAGAACCGTTTTTATTTTGTTTAAAATATCAAACAATCCTTAAAGACAGCGCTATCTTCGAGTGAGCTGTAATCTGGGAAGTTTGATTTTCGTAAAACTCCTCATTATGAGAATTAATTATAATTGATGAATCTATACGTGTGTATACTTGTACCAAGGAGGACATACAGTATGTACACCAATGCGTGCCAGACAGAGCACCATCCAGTAGTTCTGCCATTCTGCAGACATACAGTACTGTACATACATTGCATTACTGCTGTTACCAGAGTCTCACGCTCAGCTGATGTCAAGCAGACAACTTGACCTTTCCCAGTACGGGGAATATATTATTTTACATGCGATGTCTGGCGAAGAGATAATCATCATTAAGTCTTTTCATAAGATCAATTTAGACTTTGCTTACATCTGGGCCTATATCCCGCCTGGGTGTCGCTTTCTAAATCGGATCAACCAATCTACATTAGCACGTACTCAGGCCAATCCAACATCTGTTTTACAATAATATTGTGGATTATTTCATTTCTTTCAGCTAATGAACATGGGCAGTAGTTAACGCAAAATATCGATCGAACATCTAATGTCCAGTAAATGCACCACTAAAAATATCAGATAAAGATAAGACATTACGGATTTTAATGCCAATATGCAAGAGGACTGCTAAAGTAATGCAAAACGTTTATATTCCACCGGTTTTGGTTGGATACTCACAACCATTTTCAAGAACACAACATTTTTAATACACTTGAAGACCACACGTAATATAGCAGATAAACACACTATTTAAATACTTTTAGCATATTTAGCATATTTTTTGGGCTCTCTCATCACTAACCGCGGAGGAAGCACCAAGGAAATCAAAAGATGAATAGGAATGGCGCGCTCTGCGATGTTCTATCTCAATAATGTATGGAAGAGCCACGGCATAAGTCTAAGTACCAAGATTCGGCTGGTGAACTGCCTGATTTTCTCGATAGCAACATACTCATGTGAATCGTGGACTCTAACTCAAAATAAAAAGTCAAAAATCAATGCGTTCGAGCTGTGGACTTGGAGGAGAATTCTGCAAATCAGCTGGCGAGAGCACAGAACTAACGAGTACGTCCTAACGAAAGCGAACACATCCCAAAAGCCTTGTAAACATTGTCACCGGAAGGAAAATGAAGTATTTCGGTCACATCTGCCGAAGAGACGCGACATTGCTCGAAAAGCTAGTCATGGAAGGAAGGGTTGAAGGTCGCGGTAGTCGCGGAAGACTGAGAACTCGATGGGTAGATCAGCTGAAGGCGGTAACCGGCAGGACAGCAGAAGAAATGAGAACAATCGCCGCGGATAGAACGGCTTGGAGATGTGAGATATCAAGAACCACCAAGGGCCGGTTACCGACCTGATGGATATACGACGACGAGGTATATAGAATTGTATTGCTTAAAAGTGAATTCATTATTTAGTAATGTTACATACTGTATATTTTGATTTTAGAATAAATTGTGCAACTTTGATTTAAAGGGCAGAATATTTTTACGATGTATGATTAAAATTACTTAAAAGCCAGCACTTTTCGTTTGCGTGAATATAAATAGTTTAAATCAGTTTATTTTCGTCCTAATTATTTGGTGGCGTCTTAAATTGGCTGTAAAACTTTGTACATAAATCATTGAAAGTAGTACATCATCATTCTAGTGTAGACATTGTGGATAATCTGTAGGTGTCCCACTGACTGGACAGTACTAGAACTCGTCCAGATTCATAAATCTGGAAGAAGCACAGGCGAATGCAGAAACTATACAAACTATTGCTTTGATTTGTCACGCCAGCAAGATAATGCTCAAAATAATTTTAGATCGAATACAACGAAAACTAGAACAAAAGCTACCATAAGAACAACCAGGCTTTAGAAATGGAAGAGACTCGGCAGATATGCTTGTAGTCTATCAAATGATTTTGGAGAAGATCGCCGGAACACTTCCTCATCACCTGCCCTCAGTGGACCACCCTCCACCGTACCAAACACCTTGGTGGACCCCTCCCCCCGCCTGCAACACTGCAAGATAACACATCGGGCATCCTGGCCTTCGTGAAGGCGGTGGGCCGCGCCTGAACGGTCCGAAATGGGAAAGGAGAAGAAGAAGTAAGCTTTAATCAGTTTAATCACACAGTAAGTCACGTCCAGCACTTTGACATCATGGTAAAAATGGGGTTTCCGAAGCATTTGATTGCGCTGTTACAAGGACTGTATAAAAAATCAGGAAAAATTAGGACAACAGGTAAACACATGGACAGATACATCATTTTTATCGGATTCTCAGCAACAAGGAAGAGGCAATGGACGGATAACAACAACAATTGGACAAGTCTGACGTTAACAGAAGCGAAAGGCATATATAGCGGAAGATCGACAATTTTAAGAAGAGAATACGGTGTACTGAATGACTCGTGGGCCTGCGAACGACGCCATCGAAGATGCATAAAACGAACGTATCATTCAGCTCAACATACTTTGTAGAGCGTAGACACAAAAAATTCTAAATTTTGAAGAAGACTCTTGTCAAAGGAAGAGTGAATTTCCATAAGTACAGATACTTAAATGTTACATCAGCGTCAGCAAATTAAAATAATCTTTACTAAAAGAAACATTGTAAGCAATGTTTCATTAAAATGTGTACATTTAAAGAAAGTCATCAGCATTAACTTAACAAATAATAGATGGGGCAGAGAAGACTTTTCACATATTGATATTGATATTATTTTGGAATATTCAAAAATATATTTGGTTTTCTAAAACTGGAATACATAAGGTTTTTATTTCAACAATAACTAATAAAGTGAATAGTCGTAAGATTAAAAATAGTTTTTATTTAAACAAAATTTTTTAACAATGTTCACTGCGACGTTGACTAAGTAAAATGCAGTCATTTTATCGATGGATACTATTAAATTGATGAATTACCAAAATTATATAAAATATTTTCTTATTAAAATTGATAACGTATCAGTAAAGAATGACAAGTATCGTATTGATTTAAATTTTTATACGAGTTTACGTCAGATACACACTGTGTTTTGTTCTCCAAAATCTCCATTGTAAAATACATGGATTATTATTGATAGTGACAAAACACATAATCAAACTGTCAGAAATAAAATGTCGACGCATTATGATTATTGTTGCGTTTAATTGGTTAGAGCCTAATACATATTGTATGTAACCAAATCAGCATACTGTACGTCGTTTTTAAAAGTATAGAACATTGGATGTTTACACAGTTATTCAAAATCCAGTAATAATGCACGAATTACGAGCTAGACAAAAAATGCTTTACATATAGTAAATTCTCTGAACACTGAGATCTTATGGCTACTTTTAAAATATGTGATTTACCAATTAACTGCTTGAGATATTCAAATTTAAAATTAAGTTTCCACAGTTGAGCAGTAAGCCTCAACAACTGTCTGTTCTAACTTTCCTTAGCTAAGTTAACAATCTTGCAAAAATATCTGTACCAGATTTACAAACCAGAGACACATGTCATGAAAAGAATAGAAACACCCTGAGAGATACGTAAAATATACTTTATGTTGAATCTTTCGTGTCATAAATAAAAGTCGTGCGATCTTCCTAGTTGACGACTAATAGATTTAAACAAGAATATAACAGTAGGATAAATTTCCTGGCAAACTGTCTGCTAGAAAAATTTGTAGGGATAAGTAGACGACGAAGGAAAGAGGGATATAATTATTCAACGAAAAATATTTTTTCACACAAATGCTTTTTCGTGGACTATTTAAATTTTTTAATTGAGATGGAGCACGCACAGACTAAATACACGATTACTATACGGAACTCCTCCAACCACCCTTGTCCAACAGTAATGACTCCAATTATACGTACAGCTGGCAGGATTCGAGAGACCAAGATATTATAATTTGAGTACTGTCTATACGTCTGTATAGAGTAATACACATGTTTGAAATACAATTTTTGGACATGGAATATAATTTTAAGAAATGTAAAAGCTACAGGCATCAGTATATCAGAAGAAGTGAAGCTTCGTAATTTGCTCCGCTTTAAATATGATTTCATTCTCCCTTATTTAAATTTTGAGACATAATGCAACAATGGACAGGGATCGGTAAGTTTTATTTGAGAGACACAGTTCCATATACCAGTCCGTAAGCAGTTCCTGAAATCAAACGAGGCCAAAAATCAGAATTACGCCTCCTCAGTTAATCAAACCTACTCCCGTCACTCCACCAAACGTGCATGCCCTCAGTCCACCAAACTTACACGTCATCAGTCCACCGAACGTACACGCCATCAGTCTACCAAACGTGCACGCCCTCAGTCCACCAAACGTACACACCCTCAGTCCACCAAACGTACACGCCCTCAGTCCACCAAACGTACACGCCATCAGTCCACAAAACGTACACGCCATCAGTCTACCAAACTTACACGCCGTCACTCCACTAAACGTACACGCCCTCAGTCCACCAAACTTGCACGCCCTCAGTCCACCAAACGTACACGCACTCAGTCTACCAACCCTACATCAAGTCACGATCAGAGCTAACACGAAAAGACCCAAACCCCACTCGCTCAACGGGGGAGTGTAGTGTTCCAGGTAAATTCAGGCTATATGTTGGTCTCGCCTCGAGGAAAGGAGTAGATCTGATATTAAGTTTAGACTGACTCAGTTGATCATCCCTTAACATCTGATCATGCCAAGACAACACAATCTTCGAGCCGAGGCAGAGATATGACAACACCACGGTCAAAAACTAAGAAATCAACCCTCAGTGGACCACTGAGTTTGTTACTGACTGTCTTTGGGTGTTGTACAATGTGCGAGAATGATGAACGAATGGAAGAATGACGATGTAACTGAGGGTGTTCACTAAGGACGCTGAAAACGAAAACACAAAACGAACGCCCCCTGAGTCCACCAAACATATGCCCCGCATTTTTTCCTTTTTATCGTTGACCGACCCTTGGATAAAACAGAAGAGACAACTGCCTCAGTGGGACTTACTAGCCTGTATATACAAGAATATTCTGAAATGTGAAGACTATGAAACTTGACGGTGAAGACCCTCAGTAGTAACTATAAAACAGTTTTATCGCTAGTTGCGGGATGATCAGTTGTGTGAGAGCTTAGGAGTTGAAGATCCGAGTTTGCCTTTGAAAAAACTCACTGACAGAGTACTGGAAATATCTAGGAAAACATATACTATATTTCAGTAGCAATGAATGAGTAGAAATTACACATCTAGACTATTACAAACAAAATCGATTATATATATGTATTTTTGAGAAGTTTCATTTGAAAAGGAGAAATACTCAGATGAAAGTGAGAATTTTCAGACGAAAATGATAAATATTCAGATGAAAGTGAGAATTTTCAGACGAAAATGAGAAATATTCAGATGAAGTTGAGATGTACTGTATTTTGGTCAGAATGAGAAAAGTTTACAGTAAGAGTAGTTCACTGGTGCTTTTTTACACTGAACCATAGATATCAGACAATGGTAGCTATAAACAATGTACAGGTTGAGTCAGAATTCACTACATATCCATATATTAGATTTATTATTAAATAATCAACACAGAATAATGTTCAACAAGCAATAAAATAATAATTATAAATTTATGTAATCAACCCGGAATAATGTTCACTAAGTAATGCAAATAATAATCATAATCTTTAGTCATACGGGTCGACTTGTTCTCCATCCAAATCTACACAAAGATGAATTCTTCGCCACGTTTGCTCGTGAATTCTTTTCAGAAGGGATTTGTCACTGTTAATCTCTCTAAAAACATTTTGCGTTGCAGTCTTAATATCTGCTACAGGTTTTTGGTTGAGCAGCAAAAATCTTCGCTTTCACCACTCCCCACAGAGCATTATCTGGCAATGTGAGATCGGGGCTACGTGGAGGCCAGGTAAAAAACCAGAATTTTCCTATCCTTCGCTCGGAAAATGTTGGTCAAGGAAAGCTCTTGTTGCCAAAGCAGTATGCGCTAGTGCGCCATCTTGCTGAAAAATATATTTCACCTTTGATACCTAATGCTTCGACAGTGGGTATGAACTCAGTCTGAAGCATTGTGGTATATTTTTCAGAATTTATACCTCCAGTTAAAAAGTAAGGTCCAATTAAATAGCGACTGTTCATTGCAGCCCATATCATGACCATGGGAGGATGCATTTGGATCTGCTGTTGGAAATGTGGATTTTCTTTTGACCAAAACACATTTTTTTTCATCCGTGTGTATCCCCATAAACTGCGTATTCATCTGTGAAGAATGTGACGTCTTTAGCTTCTGGTGATAATGTCTCGGCAAGTGCAATGCAATTTTCTCGACGAGTAATCTTGTCATCATTAGATACAAATTGAGTAAATGTCGGTTTGAAAGGCTTAAATCCTTCATTATGTAATTTACGTATAACAGACCTTTGACTTACTCCCGTGATGTTAGACAAATTCCGAGAACTCGTTTTTGGATTTTCTGCAACTGTTGCAGTAGCCAATGCAGAATTAGTTTCATTAGATGGGCGGCCAGTGTGTTTCGCATCACGTATTGAACCAGTAGTGAATAATTTATCTTCCCATTTTTTATGATTCGTCCTTCTGGTGGAACTGCATCGAATCTTTCACTAAGTTGGGAACGGACATTCGCCATAGCACTTTTATTTTGCTCACTGTTATGCCATAAAACTGCAGCGATAATTCTGTATTCAATAGTATACCTGCTTTGATCACTTGCTGCCATAACTGAAAGAATAAATACTGAACACTGAATGCTTAAAGTAAAACACGTTTAATTGTAAATTCACCAATTTATTCGTTCACCAATAATAAGAGAATGCGAAATGAATGAATCAATACTATACGAGTGTCTGGATACGTAGTGAATTCTGACTCAACCTGTATATGAATGTCATCGTTTTGTTGGGAAATAAAATTGAATTAGGTATAATCCATAATATTGAATGGAGAGCTTCCTAAAATTAATTGTCTGTGTGTACACCTGTATGTCTGTATGTGTTCTCTATCTCCTCATAGACCATCCATCGGAGATAGCTGAAATATCGGGTAAACGAATGGTAGTGGTTTTACTTTTTATCCGCATGAGTTCCATTTAAAGAGTCCATTTAAGGACCTGTTGAGACTACCAAAATTATTCGTCACATTTATACCTGTTCTTGACATGCAATCGTATAATGAAACTTCGTGGAGATAAACAACTCCTTAAGTCGCAGAGAAATGACCACTGACCACGTAATCATATTGCATTTCCCATTATTGATTTATTGATCGATTTGTTGTAACAAATTAAATACAAAATCTCCAAATTTCCATTACTTATTCGAATCAAATTTGTCACAGATGTAAATAGCATAATCACGAAATACGTATACTGGAAAAATCAAAACCAAAGAATCCGATATTTGCAAATTATTGTTTAAAATATTGATTAATTTGTTAAATAATGATTATACAAGCAGACTGGGAAATTGAATTGCATTGAAATTATTAAGTTGACATACAGTAGAGATGATAATTCGTGACAAAATGCCAAAGCAAAAAAACAATTGTTGACTCCTTGACACGTGCTGCCAAGAGAATGAGAGCTGATCCTTTTTTGTTGTAAAACAATTGCTCAATGCAGATATTTTCTCTAGTTGGCCATATACTGTACGTATACTTTAGTTTAGGCTATAAAAACTTTATTTCACGAATCCAGCTTTTCCTAACAATCGCAGTCGGACTATCGACAATTCCTGGTAGCTCCAACAACAATTGAAGCTTGACAGTACACCATATTACCATCATCTCCTGCCTCTTGTTTGTGCACACATTTTATCGCTTTAAAATGTCTTCAGTGTGTTTGTTCCTCATCCGCAGAAGCACGTTTCTGCATAGATGAGCAGAGATAAAGAAAACAGAGCTGCAGAAAAGAGACAACGCAGTGTGATAGCTCAGGCTTGTTACTTCATCGGTCGATCATAAATTCAACAGCCATAGTGCTGTGGTGTAAATTCATCTAGAGTGCATAGCGACGCGCCGCTGTACCTTTTTAGGTTCGGCCGACTGTCTCTCTTTCTCTCTCTGAACCCTTGCGTAGTTTGTTCGTCAATATGGCCAATGGGGGGATTTCCTACACCGGAACTTCGCGTCGTGTTTCCGCCGAACAGCTGACACGCGAACCAGTCGACATGTTGGGCACTGTCAATGTGAAATTCAGCGGTAAGATCCACCCAGACCAGAAATGGCAGAAGAATTGTTTTGTGGTATTACAGAACACCTTCCTCTACATCTTCAAAAAACGGCAGAAAGCATCGGTGCCTTTGCTGCCACTGTCGAAGGGCAAGAAGAAGGAGAACGCGAAGGAGGAACCTGTCACCTGCAGCATGGCGGGCTATGTACGGATCGACACGTACAAAGAACAGTACATCACCCTGGTTCCTATTTCCAACTGTTCGCCCGAAATCGATCTCACAGTAGCCTCAGTGTTCGAGTTTAGGCAGTGGTCGGAGGCGTTGCAAAGAGCAATCGGGTTGGTCAGTGAAGGAAAATTTGTCACCAGCTCTCCCTCGGCCAATTCTAACTCGGAAAACACTGGCCAAGGTGTGGTGCAGCCTTCACGATATGCGTGCAGCAATTCTTCGGATTCTGATTCGCAATCTACCTACTATTGCCCAATGGAAAACCTCGATGAGGACTTATATGAGACAGTCACCTGCCCGTCAGAGTTCCAGTCGAGTCAGCCCATCGTAATCGAAACTCCTCTTCCTCCTCGTCCTTCTATTCCGCCCAGGTCACAAGTGGCGGGGCCGCCATCACAGACTCAGCGGCTGGCGGTTACGATACCTACGGACCGAGGTGTGAGGCAGCTTCCACGATATACGGGGAGCAATTCTTCGGATTCTAATTCGCAACCTACCTACTATTCCCAACTGGAAAACGTCGATGAGGACGGATATGAGACAGTCACCTCCCCGTCAGAGTTCCAGTCGAGTCAGCCCAACCTAATCGAACCTCCTCTTCCTCATCGTCCTTCCATTCCGGCCAGGTCACAAGTGGCGGGGCAGACCTCAGAGACCCAGCGGATGGCGTCTACAATGCGCAATTTGGGCATAGAGGCCTTATTCTACGGAAACAAAGATGAGGCCGCTTGGGAATTGACGCGCTATGGCCAAGAGAATGGTGCGTACCTTGTCCGCACCGAAGTGGGCGGTCGACAGGTCCTGACTGTGAAGCAAGACAGCCTGCTCGTGAAATTTCCTATCAAAAGTATTCACACTCAAAGCGAAGGCGCCTCTAATTCGACGATGAAACTTATCGGGATTGAAAACCACGCTCATTTCGCCACGCTGAACCACTTGTTGATGCACTACCAGACCAATTGCCTTCCGCACCAGAGCTTCACTCTTCGGTGTCCTTACAGATCGCAGCAACGACGCTTCTCCAACTAAACATAACCGAATTTCACAAATTTTAGTTTTCTTGGAAAGTCAGATCAAACGGTTTACATATACAGTACTTTCTTATGTATACATGTCATCTGCACGCACACCTAGCACTCAGACGGTAAGGTATGACAAACGTATGTTAAACAATAAGAACAAAATGAATAAAAAAACGTTTTTTTTATAAAAAAAAAATCGTTTTCAGACAGAGGAAATGGAGATGCAGTACAATCGCAGACACTGACTATTTTTCTTCTTCTAATTTTCTGTTCGTCCATATTAATGATAGTGCATTAATAGAGAGCAGCTCAAGAAAAACTTTGCATGGGTGACCCTCTCAACCCTGCGGGTAACATTGGGTGGGGGGCGAGGTCAACCTCAAAAAGATGTCGGGGTCGAGGTCAAGGAGGTTTTAACGGT
>JAUYWV010139369.1:0-10662 GCA_032274565.1 Nematoplana nigrocapitula | reverse complement strand
AATGGTTGGATGAAAACGTGTGTGTGGGGGGGGGGGGGTCGGCTTATACGCGAGCATAATTGAACGTATACGGTATGTACGTAGTTAGGCTAGATAGCTGAAGCTATACTTGTTATTCCGACCTGTTTTTAGGGAACAGCTATCTAGCCTGCTATCTCTCCAGATAGAAAGGGTGAATAACATAGGAAGATAAAAAATCAATATATAAATAAATAGTTTTATGAAAAAATATACTAAATTAATTATTCTTTGCTATTTAAAAAACAATCAGTTATACATACCCAGGTATATGTTTCAAAAGTAGGGTGGTCGGCTTATCCGTGAGCCTACGAATTTGGTAAAATTTAGAAAGCAAAAGTAGGGGGGTCAGCTTATACGCGAGTATATACGGTACTCTCTTCTGTGCATCACCCTTCACTCTCTCCACTACAAAATGGCAATCAATGGTCAATGAACACTCCGAAAAACAAGAGTCTTCTCTTGCTATCGCTATCTATTCTTCTCCTGTCAATCGTTAACTACAAATCCAGAATTCTCTGAGTACATTACTAGTAATGGGACAACTTCGGATTTAGAAAGGTTCAGCTCTGTTTTATTCTTTGCTGCCTAAGCTTCTAGTTTGGTCAGAGCTTCCTTCATTTTTCTCCTAAGTTGCGTTATTTCTGCATTAGTAGTGCTGTAATACACTCCTCCTCTTCAAAATCATCCCACTCATTGGTTTATATGAATAAAGCAGGAGATTAATTGCTCCTTGTTTGACTCCCTCTTGTAGTCTACGGCCATGTGTTATCCAAGAACGCACCAAACCACTTTATTAGTACTGCCGGAACTTTCTCATCTACCATTCTTTCCATTAGGCGTATCTTCGTAGTTCCATACTCTGTCTTCTTGGGGACGTTTTCTTCCACTCGTCTTGAATATTTTGAACCAGCCTCCCATTTATTCGCAATCCCTTCTCTATCAATCCAGTAGCACAGACGGTTAATCAAAAACCTTCCATAAGTTTTACACACAGTGAAGTTACACGGCAGATCTTTACCACTGTTGATGATAGGGATGATCTGTACTTTCTTTCAAACACCTTGTCTCCCTGTCTCCGCACATATTGAACAACTCTAGACATCTTGTTTTTGTGCATTCTTCGAACCTTTTCACGAGAGTGGTCTAGATCCATCTGCACCCCTTCTTCCCATCCACTTGTTCAAGTTTTGCTTCAAACTCTCTGTAAAATTCCTTCCAAATTCGTCATAATCATCTGCAGCCTTCGAGACACCTCATATCTCTTTTGCTCTCCTCCTTTTCCAAATTTCTTTTTTTGACATCGGCATACATGTCAATGAAACAACTTCATTTGACAGTCTTTCCTCGATTCTCTCCCATTCACCACCATAATCTTGCTGCTGCACGCAACTGTCCTCCACACTTTACTAGCAGCAACTGTTTTGTCTTCAATCTTGTCTTTTATCTCGTTGTTGTTCACCTTTCAGCTATCGGTATGAAATGATGTACCCAGGGTTTGTTTTGATCAGCTTAAGGCCGTTTTACCAATTGTAGGCCTAACACAATTTAGAAGATGTTTCCCGGAGTACTTTTTGCTCTTGTCTTGATAGCAAAACATATCTGCTTGATGCTTGCAGCTTTTTAATGCCATCTCAGAAAAAAGGCAGATAATTCGGCTATTGGGCTTAAAGCCCACCTACAGGCGGCAGAAATGTGGTTCCTACGTAGAATGCTAAAGAGTGTACTATGTTTCCAACGAAGATGTGCAAAGTCCGGCGGGAACGCGTCGAGAGCTGATGAAGATGATAATCACTAGTCAGATTCGATTCGTGGGCCTCGTACTGAGCATGGGGCCGCTAACGCTTAACATTTTTGGATTGACTGAAAAGGCTAACCGAAATGGGATAACTTGAGCTCACCCAAGAACTCAAGCAGCGGGGGAGATGGGCGCTATGACTGCTGCCTATGCCAGGACTCTTGCTCGGCACTCTGATTGATTGATAGACTGATGAGCCTAATTTTGTGCGATTTAGGACTTAACAATCCTCCGAAGTTCTGTTTTATATTTGCCTTATTCGCTACGTTATATTGCACGTTGACCACTGCCTTTATTGCTTATCAATGTTTTTTATAGAAGATGACTGCCAGTGTCATGTGTGTTTCGGTGCTGAAATGGAACTATTCGGTCTGCACTGCGATCACCGTTTTTGCAAGGACTGTTGGAGAGAGCACTTGATTACCAGTCTCTCCGTTGTTCGACCGATAAAAATCACCTGCATGGCAGTCAATTGCCACCTGTCCGTGACCGAGGATATGGCGCGTTATTTGCTCCAAGACAGTCCCATGTTGGATCGTTATATGAGCTTTACATTCGACTATTCTGTCAAGGTGAATCGCTTTCTCCTTATTGTACTGCATAGCTGGAGTGATTGATCATCAGCGGCGCTTTTCCAAAGTTTATATAATTTATGTAGAATTTATTCAACACCTTTTCAATATGTAAATGAGCAGATAAGCAAGCGCCCTATTTATTATATTCGAGAATTGGAAATGAGCATCTTAAAACTGATTGAGAAAAGTTATAACACGATCGCAAATTTACCTAGACTTTCTACATCGGACAAACTGCCAGAACTTCCGCATGTTGTTCCCATCTAAGTAAAGGGTGGGTACCGAGAATTTCAGCACTCTTTGTTTGATGGTCTAGGAGGTGATAGCGAACACGTATACAAAGCTCCTCATTGTTTTGACATTCAGAGGATTAAACATTTAACTATCGACAATTTTAATTTGACGTCTAAGATTGGTTTGAGTTGTTTCGTAGTAGCCTGATGGATAAGGCGTCTGCCTCCTAAGTACAGTGCGTCCGTAAAGTCTCTCCGCCGTGAATTGCGTAGGTATCGTTTTATTATTATTACGTAGGTGAATTGCATACAAACCATTTTCTCTAGTATCTCAGCAGTTGGTAGGTAGCAGAGGCATAGACAGCTACAGTAGTCAGCTATAGACCCAGGTAATTCGATCGATATAATACACTCGCCTCTCAGGCATAACTCTCTCTCTCTCAGTATAAAATAGACGTTTGCCTACATTACACTATCAAACAAGAATGCTTTCTATTGAAGAGCGCATGTATGGTTAGTGGAAAACGTTTAAAGAGCTGATGGAAAATGCACGCATGCCGTTAAAGATCATTTTACAGCACGTTTTCAAAGTGATATAGTCCACATCGAGATTCAGTTCGGGATTTAATTTCGAAATTTAGGTCAGCAGTTTCTGTTGCTATTGCAGAAAGGAATGGCCGTCCAAGTGTGCTAACAGAATCCAAATTGAATGCCATTTCTGACAAGATGGCACAAGATCCAACGACACCGATGAGGCTTTTGAGTCAAGAGCTGAACATTTCACACATCACAGCATACAAAGCCGTCCGGCAGGAATGTGGACTGTTTCCTTACCGAATAATGGCAGTTCATGAGCTCAAAGAAGCTGACCTTGAGAAACGAATGTCATATTGCAGATGGTTCAAGGATTTTATATTGAACAAGGGGGAGGATATTCTCAATAAAAAGTGATACACTGACGAGGCGTGGTTCCATTTATCTGGATAGGTGCATTCCGAAAACAGTCGTATAACCAAAAAGTTGGCGTCTGGATTGCCATATCCAGATCTTGAATAGTGCGTCCTATCTTTTTCAAGAACACTGTTAACGGCGAAAGATACCGCACCAATATTTTTCAAGAATACTGTTAACGGCGAGAGATACCGCACCAATATTTTTCAAGAATACTATTAACGGTGAGAGATACCGCACCAATATTTTTCAAGAATACTGTTAACGGCGAGAGATACCGCACCAATATTTTTCAAGAACATTATTAACGGTGAGAGATACCGCACCAATATTTTTCAAGAACATTATTAACGGTGAGAGATACCGCACCAATATTTTGCAGCCTTTTTTTGGTGAGCTGACGAGAGACTGAATCGAATGGCTATTTCAGGCATATGAATTCTCCGACTTTTGGAGGTCATTTTGATCGATCTTGACACGAAATTATAGGCTACGCTTCCGTGTAGCCATGGCACCCAGGAGGTTGTTTCCTGTTTTCTCCGACTTTTTCACTGACTACCAATCACAGGCCTTCCATTTTCAGCAAGATGGAGCAACGGCTCATTCTGCCAAGGCGTCTTCGGCTCTTCTCAAGGAGGTGTTCGGAGAACGTGTTATCTCAAAGAATATTTGGCCTCCTCGTTCACCTGATCTCACCCCGCCAGATTTCTACTTGGGGGGAGTAGCGAAAGGCAAAGTCTACAAAGACAACCCTAGAACAGTAGATCAATTGAAAACGACGATTAGTCATTTCATTGAATCCATAACATACGAAACTCTACAAAACGTTTTTTGGAATAAGTGTCTCGTACTTCATGGCCGACATTTCGAACATATGTTGTAGGTAAGACTAATTTTGTTATCTGTTATCTGTTGTACCTTATAATTAAATTTGGAATATATCCTTTTGAAATTGAATGGTATTTGGTTGTATTTTCTATGTTTATTTTGTTAAATCACTTCGGAGAGACTTTACGGACGCACTATAGAAAATTGCGGGTTCGAGACCCGCCTTGAGTTCATTATCTATTTTGAGTTGGACAGCAATTTGTAATCTTGAATCTTGATAGGGAAATATTTTTAGTTCAGATAATTAGTATACTGATAAAGATTTCATTTCTGTTTTCACATAATATTCCACTACTCATAGTAGTATAGCATGTAGCATTGTTGAAATGTGAGATATCTTTTCGTTGAATGTACAGTAATTAAAGCAGGAAGATCTTTGCATCTTTAAAGGAGGGTCGGTTTGTCTGGCGGAAGGGAGGGAGGGGACGAGGACGCACCTTTGGACTCCCGGTCCTTGTCCTTCAATGGAAGACTACCGGATACGTGAATAACTGAAAATTCATAATAGTTTCTAAAAAAATAAATTCCTGAAATTTAGCAATGAAATTATTAAAGTTTTGCATAAATATAAATTTTAGACTTTGTGAGTAACTAAAATTGGAGTGATTTGTACTAGTTGCTTGATGCTACAGTATAAGAAAGTTAAGCGATATATACTTTGATGAAACCACAACAAAGTAAGTTGTGACACAATGTGATGTTCACATCCGCTACTTGGACGTAATAACATCACAGGTGTAAACTCGATATTCCTTGTTTTTTGGACATGTAGATGCACAGACGTATCCACAGTCATCTCAGCTAAAATTTGTGCATGAATCTGGATGCCCACTTTAGATGTTAATTCAAATAGCTCGGTGGCCCAAATGTGAACAAATCTATCTTGATAATATTGACACAGTTGTTGAGACAACACAGTTAAGTTACATTTCGTCTTTGTCTGCAGACTCACCCCAGACTTCGGCACTGTGTCCAGGCGGACTGCACCGGTGTGGCCATGTTGCAGGATCAGCGAAACAAACGCGTCCAGTGCAAGATTTGCAACGGCGTGTACTGTTTCGAATGCGGCCAGGAATACCACAGTTTCATCACCTGCAAACTCTTCAGGCAATGGATGGATATGATCGACCAGGATCGGCGCAGTTTGAATTATATTCGCGCTCACACAAAATGCTGCCCGTTCTGTAAATCGTGTATTGAGAAAAATGGCGGTTGCAATCACATGGTAGGTCTTGTTCCATGTACAGCTCGAACTTGTCTCTCTATGGACCATCGAAAGCGATGGTGCATTGAATAATAGTTAGTACTTTTAAACAAATATATTTTACGGTATAATTGACACATACGTTTACGACGGCTATATACAACCTTCAAACAGTGCGTTTCGTAGCATATTATGAGCAGAGTAGCGTGTCCTATTTCACTTTTCAACCTCTTGACCCCAGCAATCGCTTCGCTAGATGTGTAGGAGATTAGAGGACAACTTTGAAATCCTCTTTATGACAGAAATATCCCTGGAGTATTATATTAGTTCAGGGAAAATTGTAAGACGCAAGTTTGTTTTTCCGACCGCATCGCTTATAGAAATCATTAAAATCAGATTCGTAGCCCTTGTTTACCGACGGTCATACCTTGTACTGATAGAAAGAACCATCAGTAGTAAGAAACTTCTTGAAGTCGTGAATGTGCTGATTTCATAGCAAATGTTTACAGTGGTACAGCTAACTTCTTGTTTTTTTGTCTGGAATTCCCCCCATTCTTGATTTCAGACGTGCCGTATGTGCAAAGCGGAATTCTGCTGGCTGTGTTTACAAAATTGGAAGTGTCACCAGACTTGCAACGAGTTCCGCGAGGATGAGACCTATGACAGTTCACGTCGGCAGATGGAAAGGTTGTTATTCTATGTTACTCGGGTAAGCCGCTATATTTCGTATCCTATACTGATGGCAGTTTTTTTTAATTCCCGGTCGGGGACGCATCAGCGCCCTAACCTGCCGGAAGAAAGATAAAAAAAAAGTGTGAAAGAAAGAAAGAGAAAAGGAAGGAAAAGAGAGAAAAAGAGCGTGAGAGAGTGAAAGAAAGTAAGCGAAAAAGAAGGAAAAGAGAAAGAAAGATAAAAAGAGTGTGAAAGAAAGAAAGATAAAAAAGAAGGAAAAGAGCGTGAAAGAGTAAAGAAAGATAAAAAGAGCGTGAAAGAAAGAAAGAGAAAAGGAAGGAAAAGAGAGAAAGAGTGTGAGAGAGAAAAAGAAGGGAAAAAAGAGAGTGAAAGAAAAAAAGATAAAAAGAAGGAAAAGAAAGAAAAAGAGCGTGAAAGAGTGTAAGAAAGAAAGAGAAAAAGAAGGAAAAGAGCGTGAGAGGGTGAAAGAAAGAAAGAGAAAAAGAAGGAAAAGAGAGAAAAAGAGCATGAAAGAGTGAAAGAAAGAAAGGGAAAAAGAAGGAATAGAAAGAAAGATAAAAAGAGCGTGAGAGAGTGAAAGAAATAAAGAGAGAAAAAGAGCGTGAGAGCGTGAAAGAAAGAAAGATAAAAAGAGCGTGAGAGAGTGAAAGAAAGAAAGAGAAGATGAAGGAAAAAGAGAAAAAGAGAGAAAAGGAGTGTCAGAGAGTGGAAGAAAAAGAGAGTGAGAGAGTTAAAGAAAGAAAGAGAAAATGAAGGAAAAAGAGAGAAAGAAGAAGAAAAAAGAGTGAAAGAGAAAAAGAAGGAAAAAGAGAGAAAGAAAGAAAGATAAAAAGAGCGTGGGATAGTGAAAGAAAATAAGAGTGTGAGAGAGTTAAAGAAAGAAAGAGAAAAAGAAGGAAAAAGAGAGAAAGATAAAAAGAGCGTGGGAGAGTGAAAGAAAAAAAGTGTGAGAGAGTTAAAGAAAGAAAGAGAAAATGAAGGAAAAAGAGAGAAAGATAAAGAAAAAAGTGAGAAAAGGAGTGTGAGAGAGTGGAAGAGAAAAAGAGCGTGAGAGAGTGAGAGAGAAAAAGAGTGTGAGAGAGTTAAAGAAAGAAAGAGAAAAAGAAGGAAAAGAAAGAACAAGGTGTGGGAGAGTGAAAGAGAAAGAGAGAAAGAAAGATAGAAAGAACATGAGAGAGTGAAATAAAGAAAGAGAAAAAGAGCGTGAGAGAGTGAAAGAAAGAAAGAGAAAAAGAGTGTGAGAGAGTGAAAGAGAAAAAGAGCGCGAGAGAGTGAAAGAAAGAAAGAGAAAAAGAAGAAAAAGAGCGTGAGAGAGTGAAAGAAAGAAAGAGAAAAAGAATGAAAAGAGAGAAAAATAGAAAGAGCGCGAGAGAGTGAAGGAAAGAAAGAGGAAAAAAGAGAAAGAAATAGTAAAAGAAGGAAAAGAGAGAAAGAAAGAAAAAGGAAATGAAGGAAAAGAGAGAAAGAAAGAAAGAGAAATAGAAAGAAAAGAGAGAAAGAGAAAGAAAGATAAAAAGAGCGTGAGAGAATGAAAGAAGGAAAAGAGAGAAAAAGAGCGTGAGAGAGTGAAAGAAAGAAAGAGAAAAAGGAAAAGAGTGTGAAAGAGAAAATGAGAAAGAAAGATAAAAAGAGCGTGAGAGAGTGATAGGAAAAGAAGGAAAAGAGAGAAAGAAGAAAGAGAGAGAAAAAAGAAAGATAAAAAGAGCGTGAGTGAGTGAAAGAAAGAAAGAGAAAAATAAGGGAAAGAACGAAAGATAATTAGAAGGAAAAGAGAGAAAGAGAAAGAAAGAGAAAATGAGCGTGAGAGAGTGAAAGAAAGAAAGAGAAAAAGGAGGAAAAGAAAGAAAGAACAAGAGTGTGGGAGACAGAAAGAGAAAAAGAGCGTGAGAGAGTGAAAGAGAAAAAGAGTGTGAGAGAGTGGAAGAAAAAAGTGTGAGAGAGTGAAAGAGAAAGAGTGTGAGAGAGTGAGAGAGTGAAAGAAAGAAAGATAAAAAGAGCGTGAGAGAGTGAAAGAAAGAAAGATAAAAAGAGCGTGAGAGAGTTAAAGAAAGAAAGGGAAAATGAAGGAAAAAGAGAGAAAATGAGTGTGAGAGAGTGGAAGAAAAAAAGAGAAGGAAAAAGAGAAAGAAAGAGAAAAGGAGTGTGAGAGAGTAAAAGAAAGAAAGAGAAAGACAGAAAGAGAGAGAAAAGTGTGAGAGAGTTAAAGAAAGAAAGAGAAAGAGAGAAAAGTGTGAGAGGAGTTAAAGAAAGAAAAAGAAAAAAGAGGCAAAAGAGAGAAAAAAGGAAAGAGTGAGAGAGGAGATAAGAGAAAAGCTTATGGGGAATGAGAGAAAAGATAATAGAGAGAGACTTGAAAGATGAGAGGAAAGAGAGAAATGAAAAAGGAGTGAAAGGGAAGAAATAAAGAGAAGGGTAGGAAAGAAAGTGCCAGCAAAGAAAGATACTTGGGAGGTTAGGAAAGAGAATAAAGATAGACATAAAATAGAGAAGAGAGGAAAAACGAGAGAGAAGGGATGAGAGAGGGAAAAGACAAAAGAAAGGAAAGGAGAGTGAGAGAAGAGAAACCGTAGAAGGTCCCAGGGAACGCAGTACTTGGCCTGCCGTTGCAGGACACCCCCTCCACGAAAAGGCGTCTGCATGGGGCATACTGATGCAATTGGATTTACCCGACCCCTTCCGGAGGATGGGGGGCAGCGCGCGTCCCCCGAGACCCAGCATCCGGGCAACACCCTACGGCCGTCTCACCAAAGATGGCAAGGCGAAGAGCCGAGGAAAAGCGACAGGAGAGAAGCAGATGAGAAAGGCCCTGCTGGCCTTCTCCGCAGGGAGGGCAAGAGGGGTACTAATCGGATTGACCGATCTGGTGGAGGTAAGAGGCAAGGAGGGTGGAGTGCGCGTTGCAGCCAAGGCGCGAAAGCTCGCCACCCTTTCCGTGCCGGCCAAACACACGTCATGTTGAGCGCTGATAGTGTCCGTATGCGTTATCCATACACTCTCTGTTGTCCACTTCCGCCCCATAGTGGGACGCCCACCAGCACAGTAGCCAACTGGAGGAGATGCACTTCGAGCGATTGCGCAACCGTATAGACGCCAAAATCACCGAAGGCGTCGGCACCTGGATCGACTGGCATTTCCTTGAGCAAGCACTCAAAACGCTGCATCGTTGTCGGTACACGCTGAAGTACACCTACGTTTTCTCCTTTTTTCTCGAAGAGCCCGATAAACCGCTTGTAAGTAGTATACATAGGTTAACAAGAATATGGTCCATTCTTGTGGAAAAATATGTTAAATAAGAATTGTTTGCCTTTGTTTCCATTATCTGGCATTTTGAATTGGTTGGTTGCAGAAATGTTTGATCAGTCTGACATCCACTGGTCACGAGTGACCATGAATCGGCATCTTGTGGAATTATCATTATTTGGCACAATCGGTGACAGTCCTGGTTGCACTGAAAAAATTGTGTGTATTGACTGTTCTTTGGATCTCCCATCTATATTCTGCGCTCGTCTGACCCAAATGTGGCTTCCATAAAGTTATTGGTCAAGGTATTTCAATCCATCAATGTCCATGTCAAGGCCTGCCTGTCGCGCGCTCGCCATTTTAGTAGGTCATTCGGTTTCCTGCCGTCCACGACGTTGTCGACACAGAGTACTATAGATTAGGGTTAGGAAAACTCTGCTTTTGAGGCCGCATGTAGTTTGACGAAGCTCTCAGGGTTCCTACGTCGCCGCCTGTACGCGGTGGCACCACAGCCTTCATGGCTCAAAAAGCAACAACCTTCCCTGCCCTCCGAGAGGGGGGCCACTGCCCGGGCTTTCGGGGCGGCCGGTCACAAGCTCCGCACCGTGACGGCAGTGCTTCTTCTCCGTGCGGGGATGTCGAAGAGAATCCCGGGCCCTTCCCTTGCTCTCTTTGCACCCAAACCATAACATACAGGCAGACATGATTCCTCGGCCCTCGCCTCTGACCATCTCCCAATCATCACAACCATAACACCAAAACAACATTCATGCTCATCCAAAACATATCATCATATACAAACTACAACAAAGCTAACTGGACAGCATTCACGCAAACAATAGAACACTCTCACAGAAGCCGATGGAATTGTCGGATCTGGTCACCTGCTCGTCCGGAAGACTTTTTAACTGAGAGATGGCAAAATGCACCTCGAGTAACAGTGTAGGCGGCGATGTCTGCAAGTCGATTATTTGGACCCTACTTCTTTCCGCATACAGTAAGGGCTCATGACTACAAGTCGATTATTTGGACCCTACTTCTTTCCGCATACAGTAAGGGCTC
>JAUYWV010139368.1:0-19262 GCA_032274565.1 Nematoplana nigrocapitula | reverse complement strand
TGGTGTTGTGTTGTTGATGAAATGTTGGTAGTGGTTGAGGCGAGGGCAGGAGTTGCTCCTTAGCTGAGCTAGGAGCCCCCGTTGTGATCTGTTTAGTGTTCGCTAAGTGGTAACATTCTGCGACTGGCTTCAATGTACAAAAAAATATTTTTAAAATATTTTTCAAGACTATGATGGATTTTAAGTCAACAATATTTTTTATTAACGATGCCAATGACTCTCATCGTTTCTACAGTTTGCGCGATTATTTCCTTAAAGTCAAGGAAAGTAGTCTCTCCGAACTGCCCAAACCGCACTAGTAGCTCCAATAGTATTGTCTTATTTAAGTGGGTGCTCTTGACTAAGTGGCCGATCATTATACTTTTCCTAAAGATTTTCTAGTGATCGACTACGTAGAAAAATATTCGTGCGTCTGTAATTTTTACCTAATAAATAATGATATAAATTAAAAAATATCTAATAGGCTACATAGGACCGTTAGGGACTTTGAATTTTATTTTAACAAATTACATTTTTACAGTGCGTGATTTTGAACACTTTTGACCATATGTCTTTTCTAATTATATTTTGGGTATTTCGTTTTTGCATTAGAATTCGCGAGTTTTGATTGGCGGAGAATGCCACTCATCTCGAATCATAAGCTTATCAGCTAATTAGAAGGCAGCATTTACACCTCCATTGCTATCTCTGCCTCACCTGGGTGGCATAAAAAAAATTCTAGATTACCTGTCTAATTGTTTGAAAACGTGTTTTTCGAAGATGAAAATATTTACAATTTTTGTTAATCATTAAGCATCCTTTCACTTTTCAGGTGATACTTTCTCATTTTAAGAAATAATTTACTTTTTAAAATCTCTGCTAGTATTCTTGTCGATTCCGTAGTAAGACACCCATTAAGCTTTGCTCATTTGTAGTAAAATGGTTTGATTCAACTCAGTAGAAATAAATTTCTCACCATGATATACAATAAAATTAACTCCCACTAAATACAGATCATTGCTTTTGTTTAAAACCCAATCGATTTTATTACATCCAGACAACAAAATGATTTCGTTAGATAGAAAATATAACACAAATGCCAGTTACGTTGAACAAAATAAATTTGTCCATAATAGCTTGGTTGTAATTTTACATACCATGTATATATCAAAATTGTGCCTAAAATCAGTATCAGTTTAAAAGGTAATTTCTGCGGCACCTACGCTGCTCCAATTAACGCCTTCAACATAATTGTACGTCCTATAATGAGATAATTTTGCATGAATTGAAATATTGAAATGTACATACCGACAGGATTAGTTGAGTTGGCCAACGTGGCAGCAGTAGAAGACCCAGTAGAGGAAGAGGCTGATTTTAATTCGCCGGTTATGTTGAAAAAATCGTACAATGACTTGGACGATTTGGCATCCTGACTAAGTTTTGCTCGTTTCGCTTCTTGAACTCTGTCCAAACCTGACTCTGTCCTTTTACGTTTTTTATCACTCATGTTCTGAAAAAGAATAATCACAGTATCAATCACATATAGTAGTATATAAAGAAAGAACGTTGTCAAATATCTGATATAAATATATTCAATACTTATAAAATGTATATTTTCAGCACTTAAAAATAATAGATCGATTGTATAATGCGCGGTTGTCAGAACTTTTCATCAACTGAATTTTTGCTATAAAAATATTGTGTTAAAATTAGTAAAAAAAAATATAGAATAAATAATATTAAATTTGTACAAGATCTTCATTTTTTACAATTTTAAACGTCTAATAATATATTATTTATATCTTATTCTGTAAATATGAAGTACTTTATTTGCTACCGAAATGAATTTCAGTCCTGATAAACACAGTCGTATAACACACAAAAAGTATTTTATAATGAGAAACCAATAGTAATAAAAAGTTTTATTTAATACATCCAACGTTTCAACCGAATTAGTTTGCTTGGATGTATTAAATAAAACTTTTTATTACAAGTGGTTTTTCATTATAAAATTCGGAAAGAAGGGATTTTCTTTTGCTCAATCTATATCTCAAGCACAAAAAGTAATTTACAAAGACAAAATTTATTCTGAACACTGAACACTCATTAAAATTGTTATGTCAATATTTTTCAAATATATTATTTTAAATATGCGAAATATTAATTTGATTAAATACGCGACACACACTCCGTTATCTATAAATATTCAATTTCATTTTTTATATTTTCTTAACTTAGAATGAATGAATAATAAATATTAATAATAAATACGCTTTGATTTTCCAGTCAGGGTGAAAACAAATTATGCCAAATCGGTAATAGCATATACTGTACAGTAGCAAAGCGTGAGTACAAGTATTCCATTTCAGGTATAATAAATGTATTCATACATGTAAAAATTAATTACATAAATAATCAAATTAAGAGGACAGTTCGTTGTATCTAATAAATAAAATACATGTAAGTGAATGGGTGAGTTTATATTTGGTTTTAAAACTAAAACTTTGCTTTAAACCCGGGTTAAAACCAAATGTAAACTGACTTGAAAAGTTTTAGTCTTAAAACTTTCGAAAGTTTTAACTTCGGTTTTAAAACTTTTCAAAAACCAAATGTAAACTGACTTGAAAAGTTTTAGTTTTAAACCTTTTGAAAGGTTTAACTTCGGTTTTCGTAAAAAGAGAGAGAACCAGGTTTTATCCAGGTTACAGGTTAAAGATGTATAGGGGAACTAAATTATAGTGCTTTTGTTACCGAATCTTGGTCGTTCGCTGGCGTCGATTCACGCTTCCATTTCGTTGCCTGACTACTGTATATAGGAGTCTAATCAATTATCCCAACAGTCCATTACAAAGCAAATTATCATCTCACTGGAGTGTTTGATGTTATTCTTCACCAGCTATCAAAAGCTTAACATTTTACAATATTCAATATTTGCTAATATTCTTGGTCAACCCATGTTACAACAAGAGCATCTTAAATAAAATGGAGAATCCAACAGCTAAAGCAAAAAAAACTGGCTACCAGCAAAATCTACTGTAAATTTTGCACAAATGTATACTTTAGCAGCAGTTCTTTTTCATAATAAGTGCACTATTTTTCTACGCCTTGATTATAAAGCAACTTATACTCCGAGTATGTAGCGTAACTGCATACATAAGTGAGGGTCGTGGATCCGAATCCCAGGGATAGAAGAAGTACTTATCCTCTAACACCTTATTAAAGTAAAGTCGATTACTAGTAATTTAATGCACGATATGTAGTTGGCTCGTTGCCTGTTTCCTCCGTACTGATATTTCCTGTGTATTCCTAAATGTAGTTTTAGGAATTAATTATTTGTCCTATTGCTCGGCAATGGGATTCGTACCCACGACCCTCAGCTTTGTCAGCTGTTATGCTATCCACGCGGTTGTTGTAAACATTTATTAATAAAGACAAATTCTATACTTTAGTAACAACTCAACAACTCATATCGTTTAATAGATGCATTTACTGAGACTTAGTCAGAACGAACTGTCCTCTTAATTAGATTATGTATAACCAATTTTTTTTACTTTATGAATGAATACATTTATTTTATATCTGAATTGATATACTGTACCCAAAGATACCTATGCTTACACAGAGCCGACATCAGCCTCAAAATTCTGGGGATGCCAGCCTCATATTCTAGCCCAGAAAACTAAATAACGAGGTAATAAGAATAGTAATGTGAATTAATTTTACCACAACATGTGTACTGTTATTACATATAGTAAATTAGAATTTAGAAGTTTTGGGGGCGGAAACTGTCTTTTAAAAATAAAAATTAGGAAAAATATTAAAATAATTTCTTTTATTTTAATATTACAAGGTGTCGGCACTCACAGTACCCTGTACTCACACTTTGCCCTACTCTAGTGCTTATATTAATTTATCATACTCAGTAGGATGACAGAACTTTAATCCATGACTGTAGCTACACACCCCGGCGTACCCAGCATCAATAAAATAAATATTTCTGTCGACATGAACTACTTTTAAAACCATTCCACAAAGACTTTTTACAATGTGAACACGGCATACAGAAATGTAAACACAATTTCGTGTAGAGGATATGGTCATAAATGCGTATACATAATACATTGTAGGCCTGCACATATGCCCTAATACTGTATTTAGGTATAAATATGCATTAAATTTAAATAGAACGTAAGTACTTACAAGCACTGTTTTTCCACCTTCAAGTTCAACGCACAAACGAAATGTGGCTGGCCTTACGGGAAGGCGGTTATTAATCAGATCATTGCATGCGGCTTTTTGAACTCCCTTTGTTTTGACCTCGAGTTCATTGCCATATATGGTGGTCCGTGGTACACCGTCTTGCTATCTTTGATACATAAGTTACCTCTTGACTTTTGACGGTGTTCATGTCGATGCAAGGATTAGATATTATCAGTTTCTGTGCAACTGAATTGCCGTTTCACTTTGTTATGGGTAATTCGCGCGCTTTTCGGCACTTGTAATAGCGTTTGTTAATAAAAAGCCGAAATCTTTAAAAACCGCAACTTTAATTTTGCCAAAATAAGAGCGAAAATATATCTTACTCTTAACAATCACTATATTTTTTATTAGATGTTATGAAAAGTGGGGGGTCTAAAGGTAGTAATAGCCCATACATTTTTATAGGTGGGGGGCTAAGCCCCAATAGCCCCCCCCCCCCGGCTCCGCCGCCACTGGAAACGGGTCGTAGAAAGCAGTTCCAGTTGATAGCTCGAAGGGTATAGCGCGAGACTGAACGACAGTGATGATCATTGTGACCTCAAGCAACCGTATTTTATAGAATCCATTAGAATATATCGTAAATCTTATAAAAGGGGCCAGGCAAACCCTCAACTCCATCTCGACCATATTAACTCTTTTTGACGACCCAGCTGCTACTGCTGCTGCAAATGTCATAAACAAAAAACATAGCCTCTCACTTTTTCTCTCCGCTTCGTCCTTTTTACTTTTGCTTCTTTGTAAAGACCCTCAAAGCAGCATGGAAGGATAATATTAAAATGAAATACGCAGATTATTCTGGGCTGATAGCTCCTAAATTTTGGGGAAGTGTATCACATATCATTAATTTAGGTTTTAAGAAATTTCTATTCACAGTACAATTATTAATATAAACCAAGACTGAATATCTTTTCTAAACTTGGGTTGGTCAACATTGTCGAAGACCATTTTGTATTTCCTGTTTGTTTTTCCATTGTAACCATTTATCGACCGCCCCGACAGCTGCCTTTTCCTTTGTTACGACAATCCCGTGTTGTATGGAAGAAAAATACAATAAAACGGTCTCAACTTATAGCTTTCAATTCAAAATATTAATACGTTTCAACCGAAAACTGAAATCAATGGACTATAGAAGATAATAAATTTAATAAGCATTACACCAAACAACAAAGCACATAGGCATAACTAAAACCAAGTATAGCCCTAAACTGATTTAAAAAACAAATAGATCATTCAGAATGTGACTATCTAAAAAACAAAATAACTCAAAGCTCCAATGAGAACTTACGCTTCCTTATGCATATCAGCATGTAATTGTTTTCTTCTATGTGTCGCAATGCAACTTGGATAATTGCGACATATAATGAAAATAGAGGCTTCATTGAAGAGCAGAATCATAGTCATTAACTTGACAAATAAGGCACTTGAATTGATTTTTGGAAGACTTCCGGGCAGGTTGATTCGTTCTTTGAGTATAACAACAAAGGTGGGAGAGGCATATTTTAGAATGCTTCTAACCATTCCATAATAGATCGGTTTCATACAATACTGAAATTTATTTACTACAATAATAGATTTATTTCCTACAATAAGAGGTCTGTTTCATACAATATTAAATCTGTTAAATACAATAAGAAATCGGTTACATATAATAACAGGGTTCCCCCGCATCAGGGAAAATGACAATATGAGCTAAAATCAGGGAACTCAGGGAAAATGAAAATAGGAGTTAAAATCAGGGAATTTCATTATTATTTTTTTAGAAAAATCTGAGAAAACTAAATGGCTTAATTTATTTTTTTAATATTAATTTTACACTTATCTAAAGAAAGTAAAGTAAACAGGATAATATAGCATTATCTGTTGGTAATTTTCTTTTTTATTCCTCTGGGAAACCTAATATGCACCTATTTAGTATATATATTAATATCAGGGGAAAATCGGAGGAAAATCAGGGAATTTGATTCTGAAAAAAGTGGGGGGGAACCCTGTAATAAGAAATCTATTTCATATAATGTTTAATCTGTTTCATACAATAAGAAATCTTCCCGCCATCAAACTTGTTGTTTTCTATTGGTCAGAGGCCCTAAAGGGATCCAGAATTTTCGGGTTTTCCCAGCTGTCCGTGACTTTCAAAATATGTTAGGATGTTTAGAAAAGGAGAAGGAAATGTAAATAAACGACACTTAAACAGACACACTGCTATATGCATTATTTAACTATTGTATTTTTATAGAATTCTACTGAAAATGTTTCTTTGTATGTATGTCCATATGTTAAATAATCAAATATTTTTAGGCCAATGGAGACGAATCTGGCAGTTGCCTGTGCGGTCAACTACTGCGTAAGACAACCTTCCTCAGACGGTGGGTGCATGTTGAGGCCAGTTTGAAAGGCAGCGCACTGACATTGGACAATAAGATGATTGATCTTCTGTGTTCGAGAATGGCCCCATTGGGAGAGAAAGAATTCCGACTAACTTGCGGAGATGGAACCAAGTATCATCTGGCTGCCAAAACTGATGAGGATCTGGAGAAGTGGATGTCTGCTTTCCTACTGTTGAAGGCCAGTCAAAAGCAGGGTTCAGCAAGCCACTCGGATGCGTGCACGGTCCAGTAGCATTTCTGTCTGGCTAGTTCCATGACTGTTTGTCAAGATGGCTAACAGCCACAACGTGTCAGTCTTTCGCATTAATTGTTGGTAGTAAGAGTTTCCTACGCTTTGAATCACCCCTCTATGGAGAAACATTTTTTCTTGCCAAGAGCTTTCAAAGATTGTAAAGTTTTCTGCTGGCCTCTTTGACCTTCCCTCACCCCCTTCAAAATCGCTTCACTGTAGAGATTTTTTTGTTTGTTTATTAGACGATATATGCGGAAATTTCACCTTCAATTTCGAACTAGTCCCACAAGTGTTTTCGTTTACTGGCTTTCGGATGGACCATGTAGCATTAGGACAAATTGTATTTATGTGAGATATGACCACATGTTTCAAAGCCTCGGAAACACTCGCTATCGATAACATAAATTTTAATGTTTTTGTTTTTTGTATAGTTTTGATCTTTGATAATATAAAGAATATTTACGGATTCCATTTATATACAGTTTTAAATGCGCTTATTCAATTAACTTCTTGTGTGAGAAATGTATTCAACATATTCAAGGCGTATTATTTGTACAGGCTTTTTATATTGAAATTGTTTGCTTGTTGTGTCCAATTGTATATTTTCAGTTCAACAGTGCCTAATTTTCATATTGCTGGCCAGAATTTTTAGTGTAATTTTTTATTGTACCACTTTTCCCTTAAACACTCGTGATATTCTCATTTCCGTCACATCTGTTCTGTAGTTATTTTTATGTCACAATTGTTATGCATTTTAAATCTAATCTCCGTCCTTTAAATATATGATGTTAAAATCTAATAGTTCGCTTTTTGTTGCGATTTATATTTAATTTATTCTTTGTTTGAAGATATTTTCTATATCTATGATAACTGTTCGTCGGTTTTAGAAAAAAATATTTAAGATATACAGTACTGCTCTGATTTTAGGGGAAATGTTTCTTTCCTGTTAAGCCGGACGAGCCAAATCAGAGTTGTCATATGTAAACCGTTCTGTTGCTTTCCTTATTGGCGGCGGGCAACGTACATTTTGACATATATTGAGCCTAAATATGCTGCCAGGCCAGCTGTAGCTATAGCTTTTTTCTCAGTGTGGCGGCCGCCAAGTTGTAAGGGACTTTATCACTACGGACGAATATAGCCGAGTGTTTGACTAAAGTTTTTGGTTATGAAGAACTAATCCAGTGTCGCTTCCATTTTGATAAAATAACATAGGACCAGTATTCCTACAGGAAAATAGGTTGACAATATATTCAGGTAGCGATGGGTAATTTATAACCAGCTGATAACAATGGAAAAACACGTTTAACTAGAGATGCATAGCAAGAATATTTTACTTTTTATAAGTCGGAACAAAAAATGTATTTTTAGCGTACCTGTTTTATAGTTACAATTTACCGTTATCTAATCCATTGAGCGTAGATCTGATTTTTCAAATAACAAACTTTCCGACTGGTACACTCTTAGAATTGATTGGGGCAATTTTCCGAATAACTCGTTCGAAGAAGTGTGTGGGGGCATCCTAACTTAAATGAGGGTAGAATAGCTGCTGTCCCTCGTCCTGCCCACTCCTAACACTATCTACGGGCGTCTGATAAGTCTGAAATAATCGCGGTCGAACGTTACGTCAGTTTATCGATCAGGTAGCTGATTGGATATGGATACAGCAAATAATAAACCAATGAGAAAACGCATCGTTATATATTCACATAGATAACACACTGAAATGTCCCTCTAAACGCCGCCATATCCAGCCAATCAGCTGTCTGATCGACAAACGTGTATCGATCGGCTGTTGCGTCACAGTTAGTAGTTGGCTGGCTTCTCAAAATTTCACTCCGCGTGATAATATGTTTCGCCTAATTCGTGGTCACCGAGTCGACTGTGGTGCACATCTACCCTATACCCTTTTTTATTCTGCTCCAGTTCCAAATATGGCGACTGACTTGCGAATAAAAATTCGGACGAACAGAGACGGCGTTCCCAGCGTGGTCCGTGACGAGGACAATCCCGACGGAGTTCATGGGGAGCTGTCTCCAACCGGTTGTCCTTCCGTTGCGTCGACGGTGGAGAAAAAGCGTCGAATCGAGGGCCTCATCTCCAGTCTGACCTCGAAGCGTGCGGCGGCGGCTGAGAGCCTGGTGACACAGTCATCTCTGGCAGAGAGTTGCAGCGACTCCCAGATCACCGTGCCCGCCGATGAGGCGAGTTTTTTTTACTACTCGTAGTAGTATGGCGTTTAGCAATGCAGGATTATTTTTTCATTGGTCAGAATATAAATAAAGCAGACAGGTCTTTCGGACAAAAGGGAAGCAGGTCTCCTGGACGCATCATTGGACTTTTTTAACAGGATACGCTACTCTCTGCGAAAATGAGCGCATTTCAATCCGGGCTAGCTGCTACGAAAGAGTAGTATAGTCTTGTAAGCAGTTATAATTCTGTGTGAGCTATGGAAAAGGTTCTCGGACAAACAAACAGGCAGACACCTCACAGGACAAATTTTGGTTGGGACTAGAAGCAATCTTACCGCCCGGACTGTTGTGCTGCAGGTGGATAGCACTCTGGACAGTAGTCTGGACACGGCCAGTCAACTCGGAGGAACCGATCGGGTGAGGCCTGTGCCCAACAACCAGATGGATGAGGACACGATGATGTTCGGCCTGGAGACGACCGACGAGGAACAGACCCAGGATGCCCCGCTCACCAATAGCGCGACCAATCTCGACTCGGTCACCATGGCATCCAGTGTGGGGGGCGGAGGGGCAGACGGCTCGCAGCCGGCTACTCCGAGCACTGCGGTGAGACCATTTATCTTCTTTTATCTTCTTTCTCTCTTTTTAGTAGTAATAGTTGTGCAGCCTCTGGATCATTAGAAATAGAATGGGAATTCCCAAATGATAACGACACACGTAGGTCAAGGTCACAACCAGCTGGGGACAATCAGAGCAAAGTAGGTCAAGGACACATGAAAGTCACTCGAGGAAACCCCTCCGCATTCTATTTTTAGTTTGCCCAGAGACTACATACAATTAGTACTCTCCTTTCTCTCTTTCTTCCTGGAGGTCGGAATGTGATAATTATTATTATTTTGGAAAAAGAAAGTAGCCTGCAGCATGACTCCTGAAACTTTGGTGGTTTTCAGACCGGGGGCAGCGGTAGCTTCCGTCGCTCGCGCACCGATCCCAGCCTCCAACTGAGTAGGGTGGTGTGCCGCATTCCCCAGAGCCAGGAAGTACAGACCGAAGATGTCTTCGAGTACCGCTGGCCGGCCGAGGATGTTGACGTGGACGCTGTCGGGTGGAAGGATCGGGAGCCCGACTGGTTCGTTGTCCAGGAGGTGATCTCCGAGTTCCTGAAGGTAGATTTGCGCTCTTATATGTATTGAGTGTAAGAACTGATAAGTATGATTAGAAAAACAAAATGTTGAAACTTAGCGGAACTGGTATCAATTACAGAAAGAAACTAACCGGAGTCTTATTATGAGAAAGTAGTAAGAGTTGGGTGAACTCCAGGGCAATTATGTCAAAGAAGCTTTTGCTGCGGAAGAAAATGGGGCCTCTGTTTGCAACCATGGATGCTTTACTCTTCTGATACGCTTTCTTCTCGCCGTGCCGATTTCCATTAAAGTTTACCGGACGAATCGTCATAGGGCGACCAGTGATTTATTTTTGTTATAGCAAGAACATTTATTATATTGACTTTTGTTATCAAGGTAAAGACAATTCACCCCGTTAGTGTTCGACTGTGTTTTGGTTTACGTCAGCTGTGCTGTTATTTTTATGTTGCTAATTTTCGAATAGCTATATACATAATATAGAGAAAGATTTTTCCAATTGAATTCTAAAAACTCCATTGAAATTGTTAACGCTATAATTAGTCATTTCCAGTCTAAGAATAGCACTGACAGCCGTCGACTCTGATTGGTAGCTGCGCGTTCGTCATCAGGTGGGAATTCCTAACCAGGCCAGCCTTGCCGTTCGCGGAATTCAATTTGTAGAAACCTCCATTTAAATTGTAAAATGGCGTATCGACGCACCGCCCTTCTTGATCTTAACGGAATAATTGACTGTTACAAACAAAATGGTGATTTTGTTGGGTTGGCTCAAAGTTTGAGTATTCCTCACTGGACAGCGCGTACAATTGTTACTCGTTTCGAGTATATTGTATATAATTATACAAAATCTTATTTCAGTTTCTATTTAGCAATCAGTAATTTTCCGCAATTACGGTGACTAATGTTCATGCACTGGCAAATTTGATCCATAACAATTCACTTTACAATTTAAATGGAGTAATTGATTAAATTGTATATACAATGTATATATATATATATATATATATATATATATATATATATTACGGTAGGCCAAAGCGAAAAATGCCAATGTGGCCCCACCGAAGTATCATCGTTTAACCGTGGCATAGTTTTAAAAGCTGGATTCAACGGCCCTGAATCCAAACCATAAATGGTGCTTGTACGCCATTTTACAATTTAAATGGATTTTTCGGTTCAATTGGAAAACCTTTTTAATATCAATCGAATGGATATTTTGCGGAGATCAGAAATCTGGTACACTTTGCGCCCTGCGCTGTTCTCTCTTAATTAAGAATCCAGTAAACGTCGCCATTTATATAAATGATGACGTTAGATCCAACTGAATTGTAATCTATAAAGGGCCTCCGCAGTTTGTGCAATGATTGTGTATTACATATCGTTTTCTGAAGATGTGGGTTCTTAGCGATGAACATAGTACAGCGTAAAGTATACCCGCTGTGTTTTTACTTTTTTGCCGTAATTATCTATTTCGCCGGGGGTGCCCCAGATTCAAGCAAACTCTTACTACTAACTTCTCCACCAACCCGATCGGAATTCAGGTGAAATCCTTCAAGCGCAAATACCCGGAACTGACCCGTCGACCGATTGACAGTTGGGAGAAGAGTTGGTTGATGCAGCGCTCTCTCGTGGTGGCCGGACAGGCGGATATGGGCCTGACGGCGCTGCGTTCGGACGAGGTGATGGTGCTCTTGGAGCGCGACTATCCCAACCTGCACACCCGTGTGTCCTCCCTCTTTCACGAACGCCGGATTCAGCGCATGCGGGATCGCCAGAAGGAGCAATATCAGGTAGATGGCTAGCAGCGCTATGTGGATATCTACAGAGGGCGTTTGGCGGGGCTTGTTGTTGTGCACGTACAATAGTGCGTTCCAGGTGAATTGGGTTGGTCAAGGCAACATAGACAAATACGTTACTGTTGTAATTCCCGATCAAGGGGGGACGTATTGGTGCCCTGATCTCCGAAAAATATTAGCTTTTTAGGAAGTATATACTGAAACAGGAAATTAACTATATAAAATCAAGAACTGCATGCAGATATATTGTTTATAGGATGAAAATTTCAAAATAAAATCAATCAAAGCGGGTGAATCCTCTGTATATATGTGCTCTGTGGTCTGGAAGGCTAGCATGAGATCCTGCGGCTGCAAGAGAAAGGGGATACGGGAATCAGAGTGTGCCAACGAGATAAAGAAGTCTGTGTGACTCGTCCCGTTCTAGGAAATGTTGTCCACTTCGCCATCACTGAACATCTCTTTGTTATGGCCATTTTGACAGCGAATGCGTCTTGGTTAAGTCTGTTCGACCAAGAATAGAATGCCACAATAAGACATTCTCTTTTGATAAAATACTGACGGGGGGGGGTATTGCGACATTTACTTGCTGTAGACACAAAGAATTTCTTCCTCTGAATAATTTAATGCTGCTATCTCATTTGGATTGGCATTCAACATACCGGTATATTATTTTGTGTCCTTATGTGTGCTCCGTGGACTCCGCCGCGTAGAGTTTCCCAGAGAAACGCAAACGAGGTCGCCCCAAAGGATCCAAAAACGGTGTAACAACAATCGTAACGTGCCACGAAGCAGTTAGTTATCCTGTTGGTAGTTACATGTTTTCCTTTGTTTTATCTTTATTTGTTGCCAGTAGTAAGAAGTTTGTTTGACTCTCTGTCACCTCCCCGGGTGAGGTAGAGTTAACCACAGTTTTACTACTGTTGACTGTTTTTTTTTTATTTCTTGAGTATCAATTATATCATATTAGCGCGCAAAACAGTACTGTCTATTTATGAAACAACTATAAAAAAATTCTAACAGAACACGTAGGTACTTGTTTGTTTGTTCGTTCAATTTTTATTAATTTTCATTCGATGAATGAAGATCAGAACAATGTCAAAATTCACTATTGGTTCAGTTGAGTAACAATTTGTCTTTTATGTAGGAAATGCGTTTGTTCACTAACAACGAATTCAGCCGCTGCCTGTTGATGACAGAGAGAGTCTGAGTGGCTCGCGAATGTCTGTTTTTTTGTTGACTCGTGTACTTATCTTACTCTCTTTTGTTATCGTGATTTTGTCACAATTGGGACCCAAAAAAATTCTTAAGACATCGAAAGGCAAATTTTAAAGTCAAAATTTACTATTTTTGTTCTACAAACCTACATGTATAAAGGCTCTAAATCGCCAAATATATGGGATCGTCGTTTTTAGATTACAAAGGAAGATGGTTTCTATTGTGAATATCACGTAGGAATATGTGCATCGGAAGATCTAGAACTGGAAATCAGCGGTGCGAGGACCAATTGTTCAGAAAGCGGATGGCGACAACACCAGCCACACAGACAAGGAACAGCGGACATGGATATGCTAGAGGGATGAGGAAGTTGTGTAGTGGCCCAAATACGAACCGGGCACTCGTCACTCACGAGTACCACCATACCCCGGTTTGGAAAAATGAGAGACCCCAACTGCCAAGCTTGTGGAGAAGAGGAGACGGTGGATCACCAGTTCCAGGATGTTCTCTCACAAACGACACCTTCGATAATCGACTTGCTTCAGCGAGTGCGGCGAACCGATAGCCCGCTGAAATTCGGTTATACATGTTGTACACGTAGTGCTAGTATTACTTTGGGCTCCAATGCGCAACCGGATAAGCCGCATATTCGAATAATTGTTTTTGGCAATTTAGAGCCTTCATTGAAAAAGGACCCCTGGGCAAAGCTGTCGCATATTAGTGGATGACAGTCAGTGAACAAATAACGGATACAATGCTGACCCGTGTGCGTGTGTGTGTGTGTGCAGACATCGCGAGTTGAACGGGGCACCCGGTTGGAGCAGACCCGGCAGAAAGCCCTCAAATCGACCACCGAGTTCAACCAGCAGTTGGTGCGGGAACGGCGGAAGGAGCGTCGCTACTACTGGGACCTGCAGACGATGCAGATCCACATCCCGCGCCCGCCGCCCACCGGGGTGACCAACTCGCGTGTGGGTGATGGTGGTCGCGGCTTCTATCCTGTTGCCCTCATCCCGGGCCAGTTCGCCGAGAGGGCGGTCGCCTACACCCCTGACGAGTTGGGCTATCTGCCCCTCAATCGATGCCTCTACAGTCTGTCTCGACGCAGGACGGACGCTGTGACCCCGGCTGCCGCCTGGTGAGAGTTGATATGCTCAGTGCTGGTACAGTCTGTGTTATTAAATCAATACCTCCCTTTTCCTGCGTTATTTGCGCATGTGGTCCAATGCTTGAACGACCTAAAACTATCAACAGTCAGCTAAAGCAACTTTATCATGCATCAATAGGGACGAACAGGCTATGAATGCCGAACTAAAGTAAGCGTGGTACAGCGCAATTCCTGATTCCGAAATGCCAAGGCTCTTTTCATGTATCCGACAAAAAACAGATGCATTATGCACTAACGACGCTGATATTTCAGCTTATTTACAGGCGCCTATAAGAGTGTAGACAAGAAATGAAGAGAGGAAAGTAGCTCAAGTTACCTTCTGGTGTCTGGAGGTTGTTCGCTTCACACAATAGCTAACAGAAACCGAATTACATTCTCTTCAGAGATTCCAGAACTACAGTATACCCGGCAGAAGACGCTTTTGAAGAGTGCTCCCCCAAAGCGAAAACAATATACGGTTTAAAATTATTTTTAATCAACTAGTTCCCTGTTACAACACTAAAATTTGATCGATGTTTAAACGTCGCGAAAAACTTCCCAATTGTAGTGAAATACTGATTGCTTACGTATTTTGCTGAATGTAGAAAAATTCTTGGCCTGCGTTATTTTTAGGTTTGTCAGCGTTTTTGTTTTTATAAAGAAATGAACCAGCACTGTTACGCTCTGGAAATTTGAAAAATCCGAGTTAAACGAATGCGACTTAACCGAGGTCGACTGTATGAATTTCTTATCCTACTACTTGTCTCCCTGTGTTGCCAGTCCTACCCCTGTCCAGATCCTCCCGCGGCCCTCAACTCCCGGTCGTCCGGCTAGCACGGGAAGTGGTGGAGGGCCGAGCAACACGGGGGCCGGTGGCGCCTCTTCCGGTGCTGGCGGGGATGCAGGTGGCGGCGAGGGGACTGCCACCGGTGGTGCTGCCCCGTCTGGTGGCACCGAACAGACTGCGCTGACCGGCGAGCCCGGTGATGGACTGTGCTCAGTGTGCAAAGAGGCTGCCAGTGAGCCGATTCGCTGCTCGGATTGTCAGCGGAGTGGTCACCCCAAGTGTCTCGAGTTGCCAGACAATATGGTTGATGTAGTCAGAACGTAAGTTGATTACCACGAGGACATCGCGCTGAACGCCATTCATATGGCCCCCTGCAGCCAGCCACCTTCTCGTGGCGGGGTGTCCGGTTACGGCAGGCATTGTGTATAGTTCCTTGGGATACCCGACAGCTTTTCTCTTTCCTCCGGGAGGTCGGAGCGCTGGCGCGTTCCCTTGACCGAGAATTACTACTTTACTCACCTCTCTCTTTGAGCATAGTCCCATAGTGATGCTCATTGCATTTCTTACAGCTTTACAAGCCTGATTTCACCCAGTATTAGTGTGCATCCATAGTTAAAAACTATCACTATGCCAAAATTATCTGTCGTCAGGCTAATTATGTGCACATGATAAACACGCGATGAAAGCGAAAAGAGCTCGTGTCTGAAACTTGATAAAATTTACATGCTCTCTGTAAAACATATTTGGATGCTTTTTACATTCATTACGGAAAACGCTTTTTGGTGTATATACGTTTCTTATATAATTTCACTACGATTCAAAGTTTTACATTTCTTTATAAAACCTACGTATTTTACTAATAGAAATTAATAGTAATAATATCTTTATTTACATTTCCAAGGAACCAAAGGCAGACAGACTAACTTAAATCGACTTCAGCATTTTTTGTTTACTTTAAAACCTGCGTTGTCAATACGTTTGAATTTGACAAATAATATTGTTAGGATCAATCTTCACTACTGCTACTCTGTAATAGTAGTATGGCTGGAAATAAATGTGTATATTAAATACATTTCTGTCGATCTTTCCAACTCTAGCTACGCCTGGTCCTGTATGTACTGCAAGAAGTGCGTCGAGTGTCTGGATCCGGGCCACGAGGAGTTGATGATGTTCTGCGATCGCTGCGACCGGGGCTATCATGCCTTCTGCGTCGGGCTGGCCGGCATTCCGGAGGGCCAGTGGGAGTGTCCGAGTTGCGCTCCGGACAGTCCGGAGGACTACTTGCCCCTGGCCAAAGTGCGCAAGACTGTCCGTGGCCGGAGAACTGTGCCCGGGGTTCAGCAACGCAAGGTGTTCCAAACCCTCGACTAAACCCGATCGATCTGTATGGATCAACGATGTTGTTATTTGTCTCTTGTTAGTTCGTCTGTGTCGGTCGTGATCGTCTAGGGCAGGGTTGCATTTTGAATTTTACTCGCACATGGGGAGATAGGAATGTACTTGCATTTTTCACGTCCACTACTACTAATAAACGACAGCTATATACATAACATCACCCTTTGTCCTCTGTATCCTTCCAATTTACGGTATAACATATAGTGTACTTTTTTGTGGACATATTCATGATAACTTCGTGTTCTGCGTCATTGTATTTTCCATATTGCATCTGCATATTCTGATTTGACATTCTTTTCTCTGTATGATGGCTGTTTTGATAATAAATATGTATCTTATCTATTTTTTTGAGAATCTATGCAAAACATATAATTTGCTGAAAGCAAACAGCGATGTGAATGAAAAGATAGTTTCACTTGATAATACGATATATAATCTTACCTGGTCACAACTACGGACTAAGGAAATTAATCCTATCTATAATAATTAGAGAAATGTCTGTGTGTTTGTCTGACCGGTATTTATCTCCCCACTCTCTTGGCCGATTTGCATGCTTGATGACTCAAAAAATGCTACGACAATGGGTGACATGGGGAAAAAGCCACGAGATGCAAAATTTCTAATTGGGAGGCCCACATACAGTAGAAAATAGCCAAAAAAACATGTGCTCCATGACAAATCAATGTATGGTGTAGATAAGTGATTACTGCGATGCTAAATTAATAATAATAATAAACTTTTTATTTGCCACCTGGGCTCAAATTAATATGTCGCAGATGAGCGATTGCTGCATGACATCAATATGCTACAGATAAACGAATAGTCAAAAATTGACAGAGAAAGCTGTGCATAAATGAATTGTCCGGACTTTCCGTCAATTTTCGGGTTCAGGCTCTCATCAATTTGGCTATTCCTAACAAGCCACACAATATTTTGCCGCTTTATTGGCCGAAGCGAAGCGCTATACGCTAATCCTACTAGTTTTATTAGTTTAAAAGAATATTGTGCAGTTTCCTTGCATTCATATCTGGATAAACGTATTCTCTGAATGCGGCGGGTGAACAGTATATTTTCAAAGTTGGCTTTTTATCGCGTGTTACAGGAGACTTGAAGATAAGCTGGACTGGAAAAGGTCACCAATGAAGAAGTTTGCAGGCCACGTTATGAGAGCATCCTCAGGGCATCTACCTGCTTTGGTTCTATAGAAGGGAAACTGGACCGAGGTCGGTAAAGAGAAGCTAGGGGAGATGATATTTAAATACACCGGAAGTAAAAGCATCTGGATTGCAAAGAAAAAGGAAAGCTGAGAACAGATACAATTGGCATGTTATGGTTTCCAGCCTTATAGTGGAAGACTGTACCGAATGTTTATTGAGCGTGTGCATGTCAACTAATTTTATGGACAGAAAGTAATGCAACCAGAAAGCAATAAAGAAAATACACGAAAGAAATATGATTTTAGTACCACTTCACGCATATACACCCCGCCATGCTCTGTTTGGCCTACGGAGGTTGTTGTTGTAAGGCGGGATCACCATCATTGTATCCTCTGATAGTTGGGCACCAACCCTCACCGGAGCGATGGCAAAAACGTTCTATGCAGCATTATGTGCCTCAGAATAGGCCAAAGGTCATAGTAAACAGCATATATACTTCAACATACTGTAGCTCAAACTTCCGTTAAGGCGGTGAAACTTGCTGACAGTTCGTTCATCCATTTCAGCTTATCCAGACTAGAAATTGACTTTTGCAATTTGAATTCAAATATATCGATTGAAATATCTGTTAAACTACTTGTAATATTAATTGATTTCAACTTCTGTGATAAAATTTAAATATTTCACAATTCTTCTTGTCCTCGTCTTCTCTCCTTCCTTCTATTTAAAGCAGGGGTCACCAACCTTTTTGAACGGAGGCCGCACTAACTACTCTGGTGCATGAAGGCCGGAGCCGCACCCACAGAAAAGAAACTCAACACCGAGAAACGCGAATAAGGCAAAAGTAGTAGGAGTTTGTTCTATCTAAGTCACCTAAAAATAGATTTTGTAATTCCCTTAGCAAACATGGGAATTCCCATAGCAACGAAAGTAGGTCAACCAATCAGAGTGTAGTACGTCATGAACAAGGTCAAGGTCACTGCAAGGTTAGTCATGTAGATTTTTCGATCGATTAATCAATAATTTCGAATGCAAAGTTTTATATCTCCGAATCCTATCATCCGACATATCGTTCGAAAGGTATTGACGAGACGAATCTATTGGTACCATCAGATCCAGAGTTTATTGATTTTTCGATCGATTATATTCGCAGACTATAGTAGGAAATTTATTCAGTGCTAACATAGAGTGCCGTGCAGTTTAATTGAAGTGCCGTAAAGAAAATGGTGGTTTCCTCAAGGAGACTAGGGAAGGGTTGGGGATACTTGGCTCAAAGACTATATTACGAAGTTTATTCAGTTTAAATTAAGTGCCGTACAGTAAATGAGAATTTCTTTAAGTATACTCGGGCAGAGTGGTCACAGACTATTGGCCGATACGAAATTCGTTCAGCGATTATCGATTTTATCGATCGATTTATATTTAAAGTATTTTATACTACTGATATGAACTTGGAAGAAGTACAGATGGATAGGTATTGTCGAGACGAATCGAACAACGTTCGTTTCATTCCATTTGGTGGAGTTGATACAAAGTTATAGTCGTTTTAAAATTCGCCGGGGGGTGGCAAAAAGTTGAC
>JAUYWV010139357.1:0-10662 GCA_032274565.1 Nematoplana nigrocapitula | reverse complement strand
CCCCTTCCTCTCTCTGTCTCCCTCCCCCCTCTCTCTCCTTCCTCTCCCTGTCTCCCTTTCCCCCTCTCTCTCTTTCGCACTCACTCACTTTCTTCTCCCTCTCTCTTCCTCCCTTTCATTTCTCTCACTCACTCACTTTCTTCTCCCTCTCTCTTCCTCCCTTTCATTTCTCTCACTCACTTATTTTCTTTTCCCCCTCTTCCTCTCTCTTTCTCTTTGTCTTTGTCTTTGTCTTTCTCTACCTCTTTCTCTCTTTCTTTCTGTCCCTCCTCCACTCCCGCGCGCTTCATCTTCCAATCTATTTGTTTATCTCGTCTCTCTGATTTTTCTCGCCTTATCTCTCTCTCTCTCTCTTATCTTCTTTTCTCTCTTTTTCTTTCTGTCTCTTGCTACACTCTCCTCTTTTCTCTCTCTATGTCTTCATTCGTGTCTCCTCTTTAGAGTTGGGCGTTGATTACAGAACCAAAATGATAGCGAGTCCGAGAGCTGATTGAAGTGAGCAGTCCTCAATCTCATCACTACCAGGGCAGAGTGCTAAGGTGAATACAATCTGTTTCTGCACACAGATGTGACGTGTCCAGCTGCGGTGGTCCTCGCCTTGTAGGCCACATGCTTCTTGTGACCCACTTCCACGTCGGACATGATCATCCTGGCGTTCTCTTGTCTGTGCAGATGGTTGACTCGTCTCCGCGACCTCTTCGTGGACACCTCCACCGCCCCCAACGAGCACCCGGTGGACACTAGCGTCCAAACGACAGGCAGTGTTCCTCTCGATGTGGACCAGGTGGAGAGGTCCAGCAGTATCCTCGTTCCCCAGAGCACCCGTGCCCAGGCCAGTGACTCGGAGTGCGAGGTGCGGACTCCCAGCTCCACCAATCAGCAGCAGGACCCACCGCCTACACAGACCAGCAAACAAAAGGTGACCTTGGACTTCCAGTTCTTCTCCTTCCTTGATAAACATATGTCACTAAATTAATGAAACTATTTTGCAAGTTCTCATTGTTTCACATTCAGAGGATGTTTTATGTGGTGTGAGTTGATGGGATTCGATTAAAACTATGAAGCCTATTCTACTTTGTCGCTTTACAAAATACCAACATTTAATTTCGGTCAACGATAATCCGTTAGTCAATATTGTTCTTTTACTCCCTGGTACGACCCTTTGTCAAAAAAATTACAACGCTACTCAGTGAAGATATTTGGAATATGTTGGAATTGCCATTAAATAAAGTAAAACTTTATTGTAAATTAAAAATTCAAACTCTATAGCTTTCGAGCGACGACTGCGCTCATGGGCGGTTGATCCAAATGACTTATCTTTATTTAAAATGAGTTACGTTCAACTGCCCAAGATTAAACCGATGTTTAGAGGGCTGCCCTATGGGGTTGTCGCCTTGACACCTTCTCTATAGAAAGGTACGGGCGTTGACACCGGGTATTATAGTCTCGAAGAATAATTGGCATCTTATTAGTAAACCCATACCACAAATACTCTGGTGTAGATAAGCTGCACATGTATGGGTTCACCCTACGGGGCATTGCAATCGCTGCCGTAGCCCTGACGCTACAAGCGCCCCCGGGGCGGATTTCTATATCCGAGAGAAGTGCTGCAGTCCCGCACAACTTTCCCGCGAGCCTAAACTGGGTGAGCCACGCAAGCCAGCGTGGTACGCGTCCCAGTGGGGAAAATTCCGACCTGACGGCGGAGGTTCAGGTCCGATTCGCTTTTTAGAATTAAACACTGGTGTAAAGCATGTGTTTGTCGAAAAGTGGGCAGTCCTGGACGATGCGAAAGAAACAACAACAACAAACGACCATCCCAAACGCGTGCAGACGTTGGTTAAGGTGAGCAGGGCACTATTGAACCCAGTGATCCAAAGTCTGTCTATCCTTTCCGCATTGCGGACACAGCGGAGGGAGCCCTGCGACCAGTTGGACCAGGTACGTTGCTAGTAGGCGACATATTATTCACTTCTTAGCTGCGCAATCAGTGTCTCAGAGTGACGAGATAACCTCGCTTTGTTTGGGCGTGACGCTTTAAACAAGGCGAGTACGCTCATGAGATCGGATCCTTGAATTCCCTCCGCTCTGAAATACACAGAGACATTACCATGGACCGCACACTCCCGGTTTCAGAAAGATGTCCCGCTGCTCATAGCAAAAAAGGTGACTATCATCAGTCACCAGCCAGTTCATTGTCAATACTATAACTGCCAGCTCTCCCGGAAATGTTTTCATTCCAGGAGAACCTATGGAGGATTTGGTGTCTGCCATTGTAAACCGAGCCACAAGTGACCCCAAATGACATCTCCACCACAGGCGGTGCAAGCCAGAAAAGTTGGACAGTTTTCGTTCGTCCTGACGAACTTAGACGGTGCGCCACCACGGGTATTGTGCATTGCACCTAGTTTTTGGACAGCCGCTGAAATTATTCATGAAAGGTTGGCCTAGCCGAGATTCGAACCAGGGAACCTCGGTGTTCGCGGCAAGCGCGTTACCAGTATACCACTGTGCTGTCACCGTCGTCTCGAAAGACGACATGAGCTCCGTGCCCCCTCCCCTGCCGTCAAGTTACCAGCACAATCGGGTTATGACCGACACGCTAGTGAAGTTCGATGAGCAGGTTCCCGTGTCGAACACCATATACTCAGCCGACCCCACTGTATAGATGAGGATTGAATGGTTTCCAACAAGTCCTCCGACCGGACAACCTCCTGTGAGGATTCAAAACAGGAAGTCGGAGAGACTTCTCAGGTATTGTGGCCGTTTTACGCTGGACGACAGTATATGTAACGAAAGGAAGCCAACCCCAAGGCGCACGACCTACCTGTAGATTGACCAGTGTTGGGTCTCAGGCATTTATTCTTTGCCCGGCCGGTCGAGTCCTTCCACCGCAGAGCTAGATGACCAATGAAGCCATTCAGCCCATAGTATTTGACCGTTCTCAAGAGGAGGAATTGGTATATACTCGCCAAAGCAAGGGTCCTTTCGAAATAAGACTGCTGCTTGATCTCATCCGTTGCTAAAACAGCACTCTTATTAATTGATTTATTAAATAGATGAGTACATATAATATGTAATACCGATTGAAGCATTTTCCATTAATTAGTACATTTAGGTAATTGGTTGTGGAACGCAAAGTCAATGTATTACTGTAAATTGTTCTGTAGCAAATGTAGAAATATTAGCGATTGGTCGACGTTTGACCTGAGAAGCGACCATTATACCGCATTTTACTGGTTCTCATATGTTATGTTGATTCACATTTTAAATAAATCTTCAGAACAACACCAAATCCCTATTGATGTCAAATACTTGTGGTCTGTGAAAGATCAAACAAGCAATAATTTTCGAAAATCTAACCAGACATATTCGCATATAAGCCTTACTTTTCCAAAGACTATTCAACCTATACCAACATCAAACTTTCGTGGACTGCAGCTGATTTTTATGTTGCAGTGAACTATTTCACATTATTATTTTTGTCCGATTACGTTACGCACCGACTCAATACATAGAATTTGTCCATATTTTTCCAGGTCGATACTGTCGGGCCGAGGCTCAATCACACCTTTATGATTGAAAATACTGGTAATGCGACAGTGAAAAATCTCACCCTGACTCTGCAAATTCCGGTCAGCACTTCCGAAGGCCAATATCTGATTTATATGTTTGAAAAGATCCGATGGCGCCTGTCAAACAAGACTGTTGCATGGGTCTCCCTGATGCCTCGCCTCACAGTGAATGGTGCTCCGACTGGAGAGTGCCTTGTGCCCCCCGAGTACATCAATCCGATGCTGCTCAAACCGATTGAAATACACTCTGAACATGAGGAGGAAGCCGAATGTGAGTACACGGGCAAACTAATCTATATTAATATTATGCAAGCTCCGTGATTCCGGGTCGGTCGCGTAACTTTTAAACGCGTCGTCTGATTGGTCCGTTTGCCGTCGACTGTCCATCTCGCGCATGCAACGTTGAAGAGTGTGAAGACAGAAAGTATTGTTGTTGGAGGGGTAGATGAACGCAGATAAGCTGTTTGGCGACTGACTATTTTTTACTTGCTTCTTGATTATATAAATATCAGTTAGATTTCGAATTCCAATTTGCAAATATGTATTCCCAAATGTCGGTTATTCATTAGAACACTTGCACGCGTAGCTGCCACAGGCAACTGGTATTTAGTATAGTGATGAAATAGGTGCGTAAAGCTATATCCCTATTATTGGTTCATTTAACGCACAAATTTACTGCGACTTGGTGTTATTTTAGTTGCTATATATACAGATCTTTGTTTGCTATGATTGACGCCAGTGCTATTGACCTTGCTGCTCACCGACTGCACGGGTTATACGCAGACCACATTCTTGCTTTAAATTTCTCAATAATTCAATTTTTGTTCGTTGATGTGAGGTTTCTTGTTCTGCTAACTTGAATATTGACAAGCAGCAGACTGATCGAGAATAAAGCCAAACACATCCGCCCCCAAGTTTATTCCAAGAGGCCCTACATGACATAGTGGCATTCATTGGGGGGGGGGGGAGGGAAGATGGTTTCCCTGTGCTACGATAATCTCAACCACGAATTTTGATTTTCATCCTATTTTTATTTTGCTAAACTATTCTCATTTATTATTCCTTTTTTAGCCAATTTCGACAAACTTTCATTCAAGTCGGCACTCAGAAGCTTCGCCCGCTAGATGAATTACAGAGCTATTCTGTCTCGCACCGTCATATCGTCTTTGTAATGCTTTAATAGTTGTTTGTGTGAGCGAAACGTCAAGATTTTCTAGATATACCTAATATAAATGCCAATTAAAAATACTAAATGAATCTTTAGAAATAATCTTGTCTCCCCTCTTCCATTTAGCGGAGAGACGCGCGCGCAGACGCCGAGCAGCGGTTGTTGAGACTGGACCTCCAGTTGAGGATGAACCACCGCCGCTAGCCCGACCGGTGAAGCCCGAGGACTTTGACAAGCCGACCCTGAGGCGAAACCCCCAGGAGGTGGTACGGTGCGGGAAACAGGGCGTCAGCTTGAGTCAGCCTATCTGCGCCAATATTCGGTGCAGATTGGGCAGTCTTCCCAAGGGATCGGTGGCTCGTCTGACATTTCTTGGCTGGCTCTGGTCGAGGACGTTTTTCAAGAAGTCCATTGCGGATGTGGAGGTTCGGATTTTCCAGTTCACCTTGATCGTAATTGAATGACTATCAGCGGCTTAGAGTTGGTCTCGCTAGAACACTGTAGTGTCTAAGTATGGCCTGAAACAAGTCTGGTGAAGCTTTCACCTGCCCACATAATTTTGCATAATCTTCCCGTATTCATGAAGAAAAGCGACGGCACTTCTCAATAGCGCACCATATTTCCAGATCCTCAATCCTGTTTTTGTCCGACTTCTTGATCGTCCAGCCTTCCACTCAATACAGGAAAACTGACCACGCTAATGTCTTCATGATCTTAACTTTCAAATTATTGTTGATGTTCCTGTCGATCCATTTGACCAATCTTTTCCTTGGCCAGGGCGATTCTTCTCTTGATTTCCTTTGTGCTGTCTCCCGTCTTTTAGCAGCACGAGACTGAGAGCCAGCCGTTGGTTTTCTTTTGGCATTTTGTCGTGAATTACAATCACTATGTAAATCTATGTAATCTTTACCGTAATTCAATTTCCATTAAACTTGGTTACACCATTAGTTAACCAATTAATCAATATTTTTTAACACAATAGTTTGAAAATGACTGAGATTCTTTGTCTTGATTAATTGGTCGATTATTCTGGCATTCTGCAGTCTGTTTTATGATTAAGTTGTTTACAATGTGGCAAATTCTGTTCGAATCAGTAATGGAAATTCGGAAAATTTGCGTATAATGTTTTTAACAAGAAATCGATAAAATCAATAAATTAATAATGGGAAATAATATATGACTACATGGTCTGTGGTGACTTCACTGCGACTTTAGGTGTTCTTTATTATCCACGAAATTTCCTTAAGATCGCATATGAAGAAGAGGTATGAATATGACGCACGGTTTTGGTAGTCTCAATATAAGGGCCTAAAACAGACCCTTAAACGAAATCTTTGGCACCCATACGAATTAAAAAATCATATTGTGCATGTACTACCCGGCCATTCAAATTATGGGTAACCTAAAATTTCAGCTCCGATTGATGGTTTAGGAGGACATAGCGAACACATATTAATTTAGGGAAGCTCTCCATGTTATCACGTTCCGAGGATTCGCCATGTATGTTAATATGTAATTTGATAAAATCAAATACTCCTCCAAGACAAAGCCTTGTGAAAATAACATTACTCATAGTTGCTACTGTTATACCAACAATGTGTTGCCAAGAGTTGTGAATAAGATCATTCAGTATCTTGCGGTCTGGCGTCTGCTGGCGTCTTCGCCAAACTAAATTTGGTTATTTGTTATTGAATAGCAGCTGAAATCAGCAGTCATTTGCCATTTTTAAACTTGCGTGTATTGCTAAACGCGTGTTGCATCCAGTTGGGCATGATTTCCTGGGAAAATACTGTATAAAACATTTCCCATTCATTGCTTATCATTCAGTAAAATGTTTTTCTGTCTGTTCTGCAGGTCTTTACAACTTTGTTCACTGACATGGGCTATGTCCCGGATGGAGTTGTGGTGTCCAAGAAATCTAGAAAATTTGGGCCTTTCCACATCTCGCAGAACTTCCTCTTCAAGGGGGTCAAACCGAAGATTACCCACCAACTGCCGATTTGGCCCATGATTCTGGGCATTATCCTGGGCGTTCTCCTGCTCACTGTGATCATCGTGGCCCTCTACAAGTGCGGTTTCTTTAAGCGGCAGTATCGAAAGAAGAACAAAAAACCCAAGGGTCCCAGTATTCTCCATCCGGCAGACTTGCAGCCGACCCAAGTCGACGACGACAATCACCTCCTTTTCACTGGGGAAGAGCCTGAAAAGGACACTTCGGCAATGTCCGGATCAACTTGATGGAACACTTGGTGTCTCTCTCTCTTTCTCTTTCTCCCTGTCTCTGGTCGAACCAATTGTTTCACTGACAGAAGAGTAATCCGTTTTCCATAATCCTTTCAGTGCTGTTCTTTGACGAGGCTGCTGCTGCTGATTTTGTTGCGATCCAGTTGCACACTGCACCGGAGGCCGGTCACGCGTGATGAAAGTTCTAATTTCAACGATTAAAAAGTAAAAATTGTCACTATTCTCTTATATCCGTACATCTGAATTATTGCTCATAAAAAGCATCACGCGTGTTTCACAGTTGACCAATTCGCAAAAGCCATTTATTTGGATGCTCCGGAAGGAATGATTAAGAACAGTTTTACTATGAATAGAATTCGTCAGTTAGTCGTCAAGGTAATTTTTAGACCGACTTCTGTTAAGCGCGTATGAACTGGTCATGCAGAGAAAGTGATTTAAAGCTGGTTTTCCAACATTAGCGCATTAAAAATATGAGCATATTTCTGACGCAGTGTGCAATAGCGGCATTTGACTTCTTACCCATATTGTTATATGCGTGTCTGAATATTTTGTGGAGGAGTGTTCTTTGATATTATTAACTAAAAACCCAATGGGACAGATCTATCGACCATTTCCAAAATCTGCTTCCCATAACGTTGATATTCCCATTCAATACAGACAGAACAAATTCTCTGCTGTTTGTGTGAAGCTGTATTTTTTCTCTTTGATTTTCTCTTTTTATGTTCCAAGAACTTTTGTTTATGCATTTTTTCATGTTGAGCAGTGGATGTTCTTTTGGAAAACGCACAGATACCCCTCCTCTATCCAGCGTTCTTATAGGGAGAAATGTCACCGTAGTGGCCATTTGTACAGTGCCTTTCAGAAAATTGAGACACTAGGTGAAAACCATTGGAAACTTTAGTTTTGTATTTGTTGACTTTGAGGGGAGTTGTTCTCATATGACATCTTAAGGGGCAAACTATCAAATCGCTCTAGGTATATTGTAATGGGGCGCTTATTTACTATGATTACAACACAGAATTTACACTATTGCCCTTGTGCGACAGCTATTTGGGCATAGAAATGATACAATCGGAAATCAGGTCGTCCCGCGACGCCTGGCGGTGACCTTGCTGCCTGACATCGTCCGTTGTTGTGCACGTGTAAATTAAATTTAGCATCGACAAAATCAGTAAGTAAACCAGTGTCTCAAATCATTCGAATATGCTTTATTTTATCTATCCTATGTGCCCACATATAAAACCTGAGCATTTCAACCTTCATTGCTGCTCCCGTGCGAGTTCCAACTTTTGCTATATATAGGGTTAATTTGATAAACATATAGCGCTTCTTCCCCGCATTACTTTTTCCGTTGCTTGATTTCTCTGCATTTGATTAGTCATTTGAAATGTGTTTTCTTTGTACAAACTGGACCAAGTAAATTACGAATAAGACCTTACAAACTGATTCACCATCACACTGTACAGTATAGTGATTATTTTGTTTAAACCAACCGATTTAAATAACTAATTGATTGACCTTGGACTGACCGAATCTGTCACAAATTTAGGTATTATGCTATAATAACCGTTCGCATTTTTTGGTTTATTCTTTTTCAATATGAACTAATTTTAGTTTAAACTGTTATTGTGTATAGATATTTTTGATCAGTTTTCTTTGATTGATTGATTGGTAAAAGAAGCCGACCATTATGTCTGTCGCAGCTGAGCACATAGTTCTTTTTACACAGACACACACACATACACATAGAGACGCACGCACACGAACACAGTATATACAATGTACTCCGATAATAATTGGATATATGACGCTGCGCTGCGTTCCCCATATTCTACCCATTTAGATCGTAACAAACAAATATGTTAACCGCTTTCAGTGTCTAATCAATCGATCAGGTTTAAACTAATCAATTATATCTATAAGATTTTGTACTCTCCCAGTAATATGTATATATATATATGTGCAGTATATACAGTATATCTATATAATTAACGCTTATTCCTATATTGAACTTTTGCACTGTTGTACAATTTTACACTTAGGAATATTTCATTGTGACTTGGTGGAGTTTAATTAATTCTCTTATAATTTGATATATACCAATTGTCTATACTTCTGTCCAAAAAAGCTGCTTGTTGATTAAAAATAAGACGTTACAAATTTTAATTGGTTGCTTTTGTCAATTGATTGGTGTGAAATTCGCATACAACAAACAATAGATCCAAGCCAAAGAAAACAACGACACAATTAGATTAACTATTAATGTTCGACAACTATTTGCGTTTTGTGTTTTTTTAACATTGTTAATATTATTTAAATATTTATTGACACATCTTTTGGACAGAGAGTATATGTTATATTAGGAAAGCTACTATTTCTATTGTACTACTGCTACTACTACTATTATTCCTACTGCCGCAACTGTTACACTGTTCTATAGATATCGAATTCAATTTTGTTTGACCACTAGTCATAATAAATTAAACTTCTGACAGTGGGGAATTCTCTTTCATAGTCACCACATCTGTAGCCTATAACACAATATTATGTCTGGATTTTAAAGATCTAACGAAAAAGATTGGTGCTATTCTTGGGCATGTTTTTTAACAGATGAAAACTGAAAAGTTTAATAGTGGTCGTATTGGTTGGTATCCTCTGTGAGGTCACAGACGGCAGATGATTTAAATAGAATGTCGGGGAAGGCACACGTAATTAGTTGACTAAGTAACGCTGTTGAGAATCAAATTTATAATCGATTGTAAAACATTTTAGAGATTACAAAATATTACTTTGGTTCCTGATGGTACCATACAAATACAACTTTGTTCGTATTTCATCATCGTTGATATCTCAGAAAAAAAGAAAAAATCCAATGAATTTTGAGTCTGTATGGTATTACATTATTGATATTTTCTGGAATATATTCGACAAAAGACGACGACCTATCAGTTGAGTTCAGATCGCGCCTTATCCATTCTCAGGGCCATAGGCATTTCTCGTGATGGCCGTCTTTGTCGCATTGTTCATCCCTTCTTTTGTAATGTTATCGATCCGTTCAAATCTCTTCCGTCCTATACTTCCTTTCGCACACATGCACCTCTCACCCACTATAGTTAAGACCAAGGGGCCACCTCTTCAAATGATCATGTGCTTGCTTTGTTCAACACATGTTGTATATTTATGATCCATTTATCTTATCTGTCTCTCACGTCCCTGCCAGCTCACTCAGTCTCACCACTCTTCGCTCCCCATCCACAATTCAAATATCACGACCGGCATTTCCTTCTGTGCAGAACAACGCTCCACATAAGCCCTATATTACAAGCTTTAATTTTATGCTCAAACTCTGGTCCTTTGATTTATTCCCTTCTGCCAGGTTAATTGTGACTGTCCTTGTTTGGTCTGATATATATTATTAACCTGAAGTTCGTGTTTCGAGTGGTGGTCAATAAGTGCCTTGTCTCACACATTATTCTGAACAGTTTATAGCCATATATCGCTCATCTTTTTCTTTATTTAGCCATCAGTCTTTTGAATTGAGTGGAAAGCAGTGGTACTTCTTCAGAAGATCTATTTTGGTGTAGAGGCAATCAATAGACAGCTGTAACCATTCTCTCGATTGTTTCAAAATTAGAGCGTTGACTTTTCCGGAAGAGATATTACGAATCGTATGTT
>JAUYWV010139346.1:0-10663 GCA_032274565.1 Nematoplana nigrocapitula | reverse complement strand
TAGGAAGCAATTGATTGAATGCTTAGTTCTATCTAAAGCCAACTATTGTTCCTTGGTGACTTATCCACTCAATGACTAGTTCTACTAATAAGAAATATAATAGGCTCTACATGTATTGGGCTTGCGCCGCCTTCATCTCTGGTAATTTTTGCTCTGGTTCCGATGTTCACAAATTTTTTGGATGGAGAGATCAGAATCATCACACTGAATTTATGACTTTAAGCGAGGTTTATAAGTCGCTTTATTTCCCTGGTCGGTCTAATTATGGAAAAGTACAAATTCTAGCCAATTCAGCCTATGGTTTATGGCGTAATAACGACACGCTGCTGCAGCCTGGTGTAGACGGAACTTTCCAATTTTATGCAGCAAAACTTTTTAACTCTCTCCCTTGTGTTATTAAAACTATTTGAGGTATGTGTGGCTATAAAAAATTTAAAAGCGTCATCAGGCATCAATTGTAAAGCAGTACTAATTTACTGTTATCCGTTTCTGTAGAAATCCTGTCTTTTACTACCTGTGCATGTCGAATGTGTAATGCAGAATAGCCTCACTCTGGGGAGCATCACAATAAAGCCTTTTTTATAATTATTATAACAATACTTTCTATATTCACACCCGTCAGTTTTGCATGGGTGAAAGGAATGTCAACGGAAAACTGCCCAATCAGACGACGCGTTCTAAAGTTACACAACCTACCTAGGAATCATGAAGCTTGCTTAATAATATATATATATATATATCCCCTTACAATATAAGAATAACTTATGCTAAGTTTGAGAAATATTATTCATTAGGATTGATGTGAATAAGCAGGGGCAGATCCAATGTTTGTTGGTAGCGCAGATTTTGCCTTCCGCTGTTATAAGAGCCTTATTACCTTCTTTCTTCTTTAGTTCGTTGAAGTTTTTTTATGATATTCTACATGTTTTTAGAGTTTTTGGCTTCGATAACCTTTCCTTGCCATATTTCTTTCTTTGTTTCCGCTTGGATATTCTTGACTTTGTCTTCCTGTTCTTTCATTTCCTCTTCGGTCTGGTTTCCTTTTTTCTCATGTTGTCTCACTTTCAGGTTTTTATATCACTTTTCTGGTCATCCATGGTCTTTGATTTATTCCTACTGCCTTCAGTCCTATGATTTTGTGCGCTGCTCCGATGATAGTCTTATTAAAGAACTCTGTCTTCTCTTTGATACCTCTTTCTTATCTGTCATTGTTGAGGTTTTAAACTTCGTCCAGTTGGATTCTTTCCAGTTCCAGACTAGTCTTCTGGCGCCTTTAGTGCACGGAATCTGTAGGTTAACAGAGGTGATAATGGGAATGTGGTCTGAAGATAGCGCTTTGATGGCTTCCCAATCGTAGTGGTTGGCCAGGTTTTCATGGACGATAGTGATGTCTGGGGAGTACGCCTGTTGGTTTGAGTTCGGTGGAAATCTAGTCGCGCTGCCGTCATTGAGGATGACTGCATCTTGGTCCGTGATTGCTTCACAGATCATTCTCCCCTGTGGTCATTCCTGGTGTAGGAGTAGTCCCAGAGGCTATCATGAGCGTAGAAATTCCCGAGCAGAATCTCGTTCTCTTTTATGTACATCTCCATATCTTGTCCTCTTTCTCTTATTCTTTCCAGAGTTGGGGATGTTTCTTGCGGCATGTAGCTGTTGATGATCGTGAGATGTTTGTCTTTAAGACACGGGATTTCGATGCTGAGTTGTTCGAAGGCCGGATTATTGTTAAGTTGTTAGCTGGCAGGCGTCTATATGGTAACTTGGTCTTGACTAGCGTAAGGAGTCCACCTCCTCTGGCTTCTCCTTAAATGGTTCTGTCTTGTCTGATAGTACTATATCCTTCCATTTCCGCTATTTTATCTTTTGGAGACAATTTGCTTTCTTGAATGCAGCATACATCAACATTGTGAGTGTTCACTGTTCATAAATAGCTCTAGACCCGCTAATTCTCTGAGGTAGCCGTTAGCATTCCATTGCATGATGGTATTTTTCTTTTGCGAACTGTTGAAGTTGTTCCCTTTAGCCTTCTCTCTAGAGTCGTTGATTTCCCTTCTGCAATTTTCCTCAGCTTTACACCACTCGCATTTCCAGTCTTTCCTATTCTTAAGGTCTTCACGTTCTTTACCTCTGGTCGACGTGACACATTTCAGGTGGAAATCGCTGTTGCAGGTGACGCAACTCATACGGGTACTATTCAGTCTGATTTTATCTTTGCATTCAGAGCATGAAGCTTGATGGCAGAGGGGTGGCAGTGTTCTCCTCGTTTCTGGTAATTTGACTGGTTTGTTTACTGCAGGTCGTGCACTTCCACTCTCGTATCTCCTCTTCTTTTCTCGGGTTGGTTCTACCAATGTTGGAGCAGGCGAAGTAGACCTGGTTCTCGTAGTTACTGCATCTGACCGGGGTGTTATATATCTAATAGTTCTTCCACAGACGTTGGTGGTGATTGGCCCTGGGTTCTATTCTACGTCTCAATCCTTAGTCAGTTCGAGCCGGGGTGAGTTGGGCCTCCATTCACTCCGGCCTCCCAAAAATCTAGCATGGCTCTCGCGCGCAACTTGTAACGTTGCTTCTCTGTTTCGTCCGAGACGTGAGTCTCGGTCCACAGCACACCACAAGGAGGTACAGAGTTCGTGCTGCTGATGCTACTGTAGATCTTACCTCACCTTTGAATATTTTCTATATCATTATACAAATCTATAAATGTTTTGCCATAATAGTTTTATGGATTACTTTTATTGAAACTATATTATTAAAAATATAATTTACTATAAATATATCATATATACTTTGAATTTTGGACATTCACTTCGTATTCACTTTGGATTCACTTCGTATCAGTTATTATCATTTTGGATTTACTTCTTATAAGTATAAGTAACTGTAGTTGTAAATATACCTACTTGCAAATATACTTGATTGTAATACATTAGTTATCACATATTGCCTTTTTGCCCATACTGCCTGACTTTTGGCCCACCCTGTATATTACAATGTACTATAAATCAAAAGTTGAAATCTCCTTTATATGCCTAGTGGGATATATAGTTGATCTAAGCTCTTTTTCCTTGTATTTTCACAGAATATGGCAATTAATGGCAAGTCATTTAGCAGCATAACATGTTTTACTAGACTGGGGCAAAACCGCTGAGCTCTTTCATGTTAAGCAACTGTGCTAACATTTACCCAAAAAATTGCTTCACCCAGCATTGGGTGCAAACCCCAGTTGGGGAATGAAGTTTTCTGGGCAAATTTTGTTCTGGTCTTCATGACCTCAGGTGGAGGGTTATAGCATGTGTGTAACAAGAAGCAAGTCTATAGTGGGTTTAGGAAGTATTGTTTAGATGATGGTTGTTGATTTTACTAGACTTTTGGTAGAAATCTTAAGAGCAGATTTGAGCTAGCTGTCCCTGAATGTGAGGATACCCGTCTGCCAATTAGGAACAAGGCAGGTTGGACTGAATGTGAAATATAAATTACCTATCCATCGTCCTTGGTTTGAGATTAATCATGCACTTTTTATTTCCTGTCTATAGCCTATATATAATGCTTTTGTCATGGAAAGGTGCAATTTATAGACAGAGACACACACAAAGCTATTATACTATAATATAAGATATTTCATTATTATATATTGAAATTGTTTCTTCTTATATATGCCTATCATCTTGTAAAGTTTGCTTAAACATAGAAATTAAAAACATTGAACTCTTTTCAGTTAGTGATATATTAATTACGGATATTTCTGATCATCTTAATTATTGCTCATATAACTACTCTTCATTTAAAGTATGAAAATATAGAATTTTTAATGATGATAACATTATAAATTATTCTACATTATATATAGTTTATATACATATTTTGTAACAAATAATGGTACATAATATTATGCATCTTTTTGGTTTGCAGACTATGACTAAATATAGTGATGCATTTCCAGTATTGATAATTATTGCTGCACTAATTGCTGGCAGTCTTGTACTGTTTTGTGCCAAAAAGAAAAAGAAGGATGAAAACAATGAAGACGATGATGATTGGTAAAGCTGTGTATTATTTATTTATGTACACCTTACCCTGACATTTTCTTCATTGCATGAGTGGACTTTTATATTATTTGTAGGACAGAAGAAGTGATCACTCCAGTGAAAGGAAGAAAACTACTGAAAGAGTTCAGTGTAACAGATATTGCAGAAATTCAGCATAAATTTAGTTCAGTGGATGAGGTTGGTGACGCACTGCGAGCATCTGGCCTGCAGTCTGGGAAATTGATTTTCGGTATGAAATTTGTTTGATGAATTAAGCTGTACTCTCTCTCTCCATAGCTTAGTTCAATTATTGTTATTCATATCTGTTTTTAAGTAATACAGAAACCAAAAGAAGCCACCATGCTTGCGGTTCAATAATTTGTTTTTGTTACATTTACCCCGAAGAGGAGATGATTTTCACTAAACTGTGTTGATTGTCTTCTCAGCAGATTGTTTAAGTTGGTAACAATTACCTGTAGAGCAAACCCAGCAAGGCGGAAGGCTCTTTTGGATTGGATTGGATTGGAAGTTTACTTTTAATTTGTAAGAACACAGTGAGAGTGGTGGTGTTTTTTCTGCGGCATTCACGACACCTCCTCATCTTGGGAGGCCACATCCCCCAACCATGTACACCAAACCCTCCACACCAGACCCGTGTGATTATCATGGGATACAACTATGATAGTAGTTATGCAGAGGTGGACACCCGCATCAACCGCAGAGGGCACCGGGTGCCACAGGAAGAGACGCCATGAGCCGGACAGTCTTCGTTCGTCCTGACGGACTTAGACGGTGCACCACGCCGGGTGCTGTCTGTGCTGGTGTAGGACTGTATGGTCGCAGGGAAAGAATGTTAGGCTGAGATCACTAGATCTCGTCATTGATTTTGCAGCTGTGATGGCAGCAATGAAGTGAAAGTTTGGACCACGTGAGGTTGGCAAAACTCCCAACAACGTGTTTTTCTACCTTAGACATCCTACATTTACAAAAGCAAATTAAATTATTGCGAGAATTGCTTGCATCAATTTCGTAGTATGCAAGACAGTATTTCAAGACAGTCTATAATTGCTTAAGTATGTTATAGCTTAGATTTTCTGTTGAAATAATTTTAAAAGTAGTACATTATCTTCCTCACTGTCGATTGTTTTCGAAAGTAATGTACACCTTTTTGCCAGAGATATCCAAATACCATATCTGTCTTTAGCTTCGTATTAATAGCCTGCTGCAATTGAAGAGATAGTTTTTTGAGCGTGTTTGGTCGAGTCTTCGTTGATGAAATCTCGAACTTAATGAATGAACCGCGGCACATAGGTTGCAACGAGGAGGGCAATGAACAAATTGGGATTTAAGATGAAATTTTGCAAGAAACACTGAGGAGTCGCTAGAAGTGAGGTACGCATACGCCATGTGGTTAACGTTCGTGTTGCCAAGGTTAGTATACAGAAAACATGGATATATATAATCGTCGTGGTTTTCCAGCATTAATTAAAAAAGTGGCCAACAGATCACCAAATGTCTGAATATTAATTAATTGAAGCTATGATCAAATCAGGCTTTTTATTTTACGAAAGTGATTGTGGGAAAATCAACGGGCAAAGAATCGTAGAATTTGTGAATTCGGTCGAAAACTGGATCGTCATCTCACCCGAACACTGCGGTATTGCTATTGACCATCCAGTATATATTGCCTCAGATACGCTGCATTTCACAAAGCTCGAATTATTCAAACCAATTGCTTCCCCGAGGCCGATGACACAAGAGGAAGAAATTCATTTTGTTAACAAAACTTTGCCGACATATTCCCCGTTCTTTACGCTGTTTATGCTGTCTTTTCTGTTGCGTGACATGCACTTATGCAGGAAGACATATATACGAGCTTCCACTAGAGTTGACTGAGGTCAATTTGTATCTGCTGTAGCTAGTTGTGCAAGGGTAAATAGTGTAGTACAATGGAATGCAAAGGGTGTGGTTTTCTCCTATAACGGACATCTCACAAAGAATGCGCAGTCTTTATTTAACAAAGCATACACTACTGGTGTGGCTAGTTCAACAATGCAATATTGGATAATCAAGCAAGGTATCTGAAAGTTATGTGCTTTGAGCAGAAAGGCGACAATAAAGGCTGGTGCTTTACGTGCAGTGACGTGCAGCACGTCACTGTTTACGTGTAAACGGATAGGGGTGCCCGTATTTATAAAAAATAAGCAATATAAATTAAGTTGAAAACATTACTATACAGACCAACAACAAGTGATCTTACAGCTACAGTAGTTAGTACCTTACCTGATGAATTCATTGCTGGAGGCCAAGCGACAACGAAGAAAGGAGAAGACTACTCAACCCCAACCACCTCCGTCTATTCCGTGTGACAAGTGCCGACAACTTTTTAGAGCACTAATCGGGCTGCTCGGTCGTCAACGTGCCCACCACTGAACAGAATGGAAATAATCCTCGGACACGAGGAACATCCGACGACGACGATGATCGCATATGAAAACTGGTTTATAGAGCCCTTGTGTAATACTTGTACATGAAAACGAATGGCTTTTTGTTTGGAAAATGATTTTCGAGGCGATTTATAAGAAGGGACCAGCTCAATTACTAAACATTATAAAGAGGAATTAAGTAAGAATTCTATGGGCCGCGGGTTTGATGATGATAATGATTTTTATCGATCGGTTTCTTACAGTTTTATTTTAGTCAAACACAGATGGCTGTATTATATGTAATAAGCTCGTATCCTTCAGGCATGCTCTCATTTCCTGTGCAATTTCATTTGATGTTGATTGCAGGTGTTGACTTCACTAAGAGCAATTTACGCCAAGGTGCCAATTCTTTTGGCGGACTGTCCCTACATCATATCGAGTTTGGAAAACTGAATCCTTACCAACAAGTAAGACCAACCGTATATGTATATGTTTATTTTAAACCAACCAAAAACATGGGTTACGGAACTATTTCAATTTATTTTTACTCAACATCGCGATTAATGTGCACAAGGGATATCATTTGGTGATCTTAACGTAGGTATATATACGTCACCATGAAGAACTCGAAGCAGTATAGTATATACGCCATACTATTAACTTGCTTGCTAGAGAGAATTTAAATCACCGATTTGTGTTTGGCTATTTTCTTGGTGTCTCGAGCTATATATATATGACACTTTCTCAATATTGTATCGATCGTCTGGCAAAATATCTCTACACCAGAAAAACGGGTGTTTGCAGGACAGCCAGACCCAACCGTGGAATGACGAAGCAGCTGGCTAGAAGTTGGAGAAACTGCAGACATCATACATGACAAGTTGCCCTATTTAACCAGACAAGTTTGAAGATAATATCGCCTCTGAGTCAGAAAAACGAAGAATTCTTTCCAGGAATCGCCTCAAGTTTACAAGAAACCAGACGCCATTAAAAAATACAACACGAATAGGAGTGCAGTAGACATTCCTGCCCAGGTAATTTTATTGTTGAACTGTACAAGAAAAACACACGCTTGGTTTAAAACAATTTCATTCAACCTATTGCAGCGTTTTGTCCTGAACGAGAAGTCACCAAATATGTCATTTTTTGAGTTCGCAAAAAGACTTGCAGCTCTGACTTGCTTGGAATGTCAACCAAATCTGTGATCGATGAGATAAAAGACCGTTACCACCTGCAGGCACAACAAATTGAAGAGCGTTATCATTTTATCTGAGTTCTTTATTGGACAAAGCAATCAAAGACCTCAGAAACGATACCGACGTTGCCAGTCGACAGGGAGTCGAAACGACATACGATACTCTTGTTCGGGATGTCATACATATCTGCCATTATGCTTATCATGCTTAATTGCACCGTACCATGTGCAATAATTCATGCGTTCTGTTTGAAATATAAAAATCGATTTTTTACTGTGTTTGGCCTGAAGCCTATTATTTGCTTACTGTATAGAAAGAGTTAAAATGTGTTGACCACATATTGGATCGTTGTAAGAAACCAGAGAGGTGAATTTGATCGATGGCAGAAGAAGTGGGAAAATTTTGAAGAGCGAACGCGAGTACGGCAATTGATTCATTGGCTGCGTGCGATAAACAATGCTTTGCCAACTTTCACTGCCTTCTCTAAAATGTTTGGGACATTTCTGGTGATTTCTGCCACATCAGATCGTTCATTTCCGATGGGTGGTGCTGAGACAAGACTGACTGGATTGGCATTGGAATAGACATTGGCAGTGTATTGAAAGGATTCGCTCTTCGTAAGCGACAGTTATCATAGTTAATATGTAGCGTGAAAAAGTCAAACAGTTTTTCGTTTTTTTCCTCTTAGACTGAATCTGCTGTCACGTAGAGCAATTGTATTGATTACTATAATTACTTTAGTATTAATTATTTACTGCTTTCACACTTTTATTTGCGGCTCGAAATTGAATTCTGAACCGGCGCTGAAGTACATACTAGTACTTCGCCTGCTGGAGCAAGACTCTTATACACAATCATACTTATAGTTAAACTTCATTTTTAGAAATGGTTTGTAGATTTCGACTGCTATAGCCGAAGAGCTAAATTTATGATAAAAAATTCTAGAATCTGGAACTTTTCTAGCTTTCTTTCTACGTGGATCAATCAGCATTGTGGTCAATGTTGTTGCCTCTGCTGCTTTTCATGTTGATTTGGTAGACTTGTGGTGGTATATCTTCAAATTGACTCTGAGAAAAGTCTCAGGGACTCCAAGGCAATAAGGAAAAACCTATGGACAGCAGGGAAAGATCGCAATTTGGGGGTGGCACTGTCATGCTCCACTTTCCCCATCAGTTTGGTGGTTGTGACAGATCACTCATCAGTGGTAACTAACAATCAGCTATGTGGCCTATGTTAACAATAAAACTTACTACAACTGTGTTATGCAACCTCCTGTTGGTAATATCAATGTCAACTTTCACCTTACCTATTTACTGGTACCAACTATATCTGCTCATTCTAAAATCAAGAAAAAATACAAAAAAAAAAAAATAACTAATAAAGATGCTTTCCATTACTTTCTTGAAAACACACACTGGGACTTTCTTAAGAATGAAAATCTGCACTCTATGGCTGAGGTTTATGACAGTTATACAGAATATTTAATCGATATTTGCTCTTACACCAAATTTGAAAATAATGACCCAACAACAAGAAATAAACCTGATTTGAAACTCAAAAATCTTCTCAAAGAGAAAAAAGCTGCCATAAGCCGTAATTCCAAACAAGAAAGAAATAAAATTCAAAATAAAATTGTTAAATATATAAGAACTACAAGACAAAACTATTTCCAAGCAATGGATAAAAAATCACTGTATAAATTTATAAGAAACAAAATCAAACCTGATTCAAAGATTACTCTACCAACAATTGAAGAAGCACACTCCCTAAACAAATTTTATACAAGATATAATGAGGAAAAAAGCAAAGATGATATCTTTGTACCTATCAATAATCTAAAAAATACTGTCACCATATCAAATGAGCAGGTACAAAATCTTTTCAAAAGTATATCTAAATCAACTTCATCTGGACCAAACAAAATACCAGCCTGGGTATTCAAAGAACACAGACACACTCTCTCACAGGTATATTCAACTATATATTCCATTAGCCTCACCACAATGGAATATCCAAAAGCATGGAAGATGGTCTATGTGACTTATGTCCCTAAAAAACCAAACGTGCTATTTCATGAACATAAAAACTTCAGACCAATAGCAGTTACACCTATTCAAGCAAGAATCTTAGACAAAATTGCCTTAAAGATTCTCAATGAATCTATTGAAGAAATTGATGACAAACATCAATATGCCTATAAAACCAAATTTAGTACAACAGGTGCACTCATATCAACCATTGACTTCATAGCTGTAAATCTTGACAAATTCCCAGGTTCTATTATAAAAGGTTTCTTTATTGATTATTCATCAGCCTTTAACGCCATTCTACAAAATCAACTTCTGAATACAAAACAAAAACACTCACCCCACCTGGGTAACTGGCTTGCTAACTATATGGAAGACTGGTGCCAGTCAGTGAAATCATCCAATGACAAAGTCTCTAACCCTATCACTGTGACAGTTGGAATCCCACAAGGTGGATCTCTCTCTGTCAAGCTATTCCCCTACTGCACCAATGATATCAATAATGAAGCTCTGAATTCTACTCCAACTCTACAGAATATTTCAAAATACTCAAATGACATCAGACTATTTGCAGAAACCAAAGCACAAGATCAAATAAACTATATTAAAATTGCCAATCTTATCAAAAAGATCTCAAATGGAAAGAATTTAAAATTAAATGCTAGCAAATGTGAAGACAGAACTAACAATAACAAACATAAAAAATGAGAATGATGAATTTCTTTCAGAACCTCTTTTTGATTGATAACAATGCTATTCCAAAAGTTGACAAAGTCAAATACTTAGGATTAACTATCACATAAAATTTAAAATGGGATGAACATACCAATACAATTATAAAAAAGTGAACTATATCACTAAAACAACCTGCTACATCATATCATATCTTGATAAGAAGACAAAATTACGAATATATCAAACACTGATTCTGCCCAACATCCTGTATTGTTCAGAAGTATGGGGTTGCAACCTGTCAAAACAGAATA
>JAUYWV010139335.1:0-10665 GCA_032274565.1 Nematoplana nigrocapitula | reverse complement strand
ATGATTTTTGTCTCACTCTTGTCTGTTTATATAGCTTATCGCGGGGGGGGGGGGTTGGTTACCTAGCAACGTAAGTATGTCAAGGCTGGTGTAGAGCGTAGCTATTGTATACTACTATCGTATATTCTTAATGGAAGGCGTTTTAATTTCATCAATATATTTTAGGTGCAGTTTTAGGTGGCATTTTTTACTAATCTCATCATAAATTTAAAATCTGCGCTTGTGTGGCGTATGTATGGCATGATTTTGATTAACCCGTGATCAACCCGTCTATTTGACAAAAACGTATGAAACGACATTACAGGTGGCTATCTGGATAAACATACACTTTATATAGGGTAAATAACAGCGAAATAGGTACGCCAGTTGACTTTCTACCCAAATACGCATTTTGAAAAAAAGTACAAATTGTGGAGCGCAAAGAAAAGATGCAATAGTTTTCACCGTATTATATCTAAAGAGGAGCTATCTATCTGTGTACTGTACTATGAGTGCGATTTATTTGAATCACTATAGTTCATATAACTGCCAAACCATGTATATAACATCGACCAACAGTTCAACAGGCTACAGTGGGAAGTAACAAGAACACATTTACGCAGACAATGGTGTAAAGAGATCATACAATTTGCTACAGTATATATAGTTACTTTTATATATAGACTTGAAACATGTACCCATTTCCCATTTTAACGTTTTATTGTCATCCGGGTGGTCTAAAACATACTGACAATTTATGCAAGTTTCAACTAAAACCAATTTCAAATTTCTCTGCAAATCGATTTTTTACCATATATAAGCGGGGCGGACATAGGCCTACATACATACATACAGACAGACCCTATTATAGAAATGGGAGAAGTGGGAGAACGCATCTAAAAAGAAAAATTTCTCTATGGCTAAATGGTCATTGATGATCATTTGCCGTCACCCTTGCACGTCTGACACACAACAGTTCGCCACTTTGACGATGTCAGCTGGATATGTGCGAATGATGTCAAAGAATGTCCTGTCCAGCTTCGTAGGTTATCTGCATATTGGATTGTTGACCGTCGGCGATTGATCGTATCTTGAACTTAGCCTACGATTATACACCTTCCGCCGTTCAAGTTGAGAAACAAGGCATCCAAATTAAAATATAAGTCATTGAATGTAAAAAAAAAACATTCAATTTAAAAACAAGCACAAATAAACACTAATGTAAATATTCAAATCTGTTACTTAACTGTTATGATTTTGAAATCAATAAATTTAAACTTAATACGTTTACGCCAAGCAGTACACTGGAACGCTTGAATTTTATTACTACGCAATAATCTTCTAATAAATATCGTCTGATCCTTCATTGCAGTCAGCTGCCAAAACTTCTGTGCCATTTGCAAGAAGAGTGCAAAATGTCACAAAACGAGGAAAGTACAGTATCAAGAGACGACGACAGATGCAAAACGTCGTATATTATCGAAACAGCAGTATAGCAATGAAAACACGGCGAGACGGTGGGTTGTTGATGGCGGAAATTGCCTAGATCGCAAATCACGTGGAGGCAGAAGACCCCAGTTACCAAAATTTAAGCAATGCCACAGAGAGTAAGAACTTGTTCCATGTGAATCCATCATCGAATCTCTCACGGCCAATGGTCTTGATATAAACGACAAGACAATTTGAACAGTCACCATGATTTGGTGTAAAATTACAGGCATTTTTAGAATGTACATATTTTAATAAAACATTTTAATAGATGCCCTTTTGGGGAAAGTCAAAATGTGGCCTTTTCGCCTCCTCCGCCCCGCCCCAAACTAAAACCCTGGATCCGCCCCTGCATATGAATGAAAATTAATCACCATATAGTGCACGCTGTACCCAGCCATTGAAAGGGTGGGTTAAAGCCAGGAGACTCTTGTCAACTAAACTTTATTGCCACTACGTGTCAACTCAACCAGTGAACATACAACTACATACAGCTATACATACAGTAGCGTTAGTGAATCTGTACTTGAACTGACATCAGTTTTTATACTGTATACCTACTGCGAGAAAAATCAATACGCTGCAGGGTACACAAAACTTCAGATCTTTCCAAATGATGGTCGAGACTCTAAATTTAGGAGGTGATAGCTAACACACACACATATAATTAATTTATACAAGCTATCCATGTTATCACACTCCGAGGATTTATATTTATGACCATTTACAGTACATCGCCCGAAGAGAAGATTTTCAATAAAAAATTGTATATGCCAGACAACTTTAATATTCAAGAAATCAATAACAAAACGTTTACTTTAGGAAAATGTTAGTTTTAACACAGTACAACATTGCTCAACAACCACAACAAACGCAGTGCGCAACTAAGTACGTTTTTATGCACCTTATTACAAAGCTGTAATCATTAGTTTAATTCACTGGGACACACATTTTGAAAGTAAGTTGAAAACCAATATTTTAAAACACTTTCATTATGCTCCCATTGGAAGTTATTTATTGAGAAGTGGGATATTTTCGCCAAAAGTTTCGTTATCTGATTACCCGGGTTTTATTTTGGAGTGTCTAATTAAATCTGTTGTTGATAATCAATTTTCCTCTGACCGCGGGGCCGTAAAAAGGGAGAGATGAAATAGTGAAAAGAAAATTCCTCTTGTTCTCCCAAATACTGTGTCAAATAAAAAATCTGATACCAATAAGCTTCTATTCACTGCACTGAGGGAATTGCTAAAAGGTCAAATCTAGGATGAACTTCATCTCTATATAAGAGATTTTGAGACCTGCTTGGTTAGCCAGCGCGAAGTTGATCTCATCAGTGATCTGAGACATATGTATATGTCGGATACACTACACTCGACATCTTTTTAGCCGAATGAATGCACACATTTATTGTCACCATGCAGTTAAAAATCTTCCTACTTGGCACAGATGTGACAGCTTCAGATAATTTGTTTTGCTAATTTTGTAGTCCATTGCACGTAGCAGAACAAACTTCGATCCTTTTATCAAGGAAGCGATTATATGATTCAATATAGAAGGCCAAGATGAATCCATTCAAAGTGATTTGATCGGACTTTGTCTTTTATGATGTAGCAATTATCTTAAAACTCATTCTTGCGATTGTCTCGCCACATTCTCTACCGTCCATTCGGGGATGTCGTCCATCCACTTTCTTCTTGGTTTCCTAGACTTTTCATTCCTTTGATTCTCCCGGTTACCACGCGTCGTTCTCTTTCGACTCATGCCTTAACATGTGACCACAGAATTTCCTAGTTTTATGTTGTTAAAAAGTTATTTATTTCCACTTGCTCTGTCTAGGGCTTTCTCGTTGCTGACATTCGTGAACCAGTCCACCTTCACCATTTTTTTGTAAATCCTACATTTCGGTCGTCTCTATTCTTCTCTTCATATAGCCTTCGTAATCGTCCATGCCTCGAACCCGTACATTAAAACTAACTATGCCTATACGTTTTTAAAAACCGTAATAATAACATCATCGTCTTTTTTATTCTAGTTGAGTATAAGATTTTCTTCATTATGTCAAAAATTCCACGGGCCATTTCAATTCTTTTCTTAAATTGTAATTCGCATCTTCCATTATCAGTTAGTGTTCTACCAAAATATAGCATTGTTCGAAATTGATCTATTTCCTCTTCCTGTTCTTTATTATGTAATTTTGAACGACTATCTTCAGCACTTTCTATACCATTACTTTCGTTTTCTTAGTGTTCATTTTTAATCCAATCTTTATTTCCCCATCCTCCTTTATCATATCTACAGTATATCATTCTTTGCAGTTATTCTTCGCTGTTTGCCACTATACTATACCGTATCATCTGCGTAGCTGATGTTGTCAGACTTTTTTCCTCCAATGCCGATTCCGTGATCCAGTTCTTCCAAGCCGTTCATCGATCTTTCCGCATATAACTTAAAGAGTGATGCTGATAATATACGCATTCCACACGACTCCTCTTCTTATCTGTATACTATTATATGCGAATCGGTGTTGGAGGTTTCTTTATATATAGAAGAACAGGAGAAAACGGAAAGACAACGTTACACATTTTAAGTATTACAAGGTGTATTCACCAGTTATTCCTTCCGACGTTCATCGGGTGCGATCACTGCAGATAATGGTGCGATCGAGTGTACAGTATATTATACAACTAAAACGACCGGATCGTTGGAGAACATCCTCTGTTGCAGTCATGTCCAGGAAAAAGTCGAAGATGAGATAATAGCAACTTAGTAAAACAAAGTGCAACAACAGTCAAATTTGTCTATATATAAACAGTATGTGCCACCCAAGTGGCTTTATTAACAGCAGAATGTAGCATATGAGCTGTAGTCCATTTTGACCAATGTTTTTAAGTACCGATCACTATACTCCTCAATATGCTCCATCGATAGAGAATGAACTGGAAGCATTATAACAATCGCGACATCCAAATCGAGCAAATCGTGAACATCCCGATATATACAATACATAAATTATAGAACAAACTAGATGGTTTAATGTAGAGTTGGCATTGTCTATACATGCCGCCAAAAGTTTTATTGTCCGACAGTAACACAATTGTACAACAAATTGTGAGGTTGGGTTTCATTTTTTCTACTCATCATTCTGTAAAATCAACAGATTGTAACCATTAGCTATGATTTTGTTCTCATAAGAGCGCAAGAGTATGACTGTTGCAGTGCAATGTCTAGTGACAACTAAGGTACCGTCTATAAGACAAGTCTTTGGTAGAGGTTTCCAACCTCAGATTTAGGGGAGTCGTCTTATACACGAGATATGATTTTTCTAGAATGATTCAGGGGTGTAACAGGAGGAATAGCACCAATGTTATGCATGAAAAAGTAAAGAAAATATCAACATTTTATAATTACCTATAGGTAACAGTAGTAAATAGGTACACAAATAGATACATTAAAAGGAAAGTTAACAATATTGTAAGCATTATTTGTGCTACCCCGGAATTGCTGCTTAATTAGGTAACATTACTGGCTACGTTTGTCTTTTGAGATAATATCAGATTTTGGGTGGGCGGGGGGTCGTCTTATACACAGGTACGTGAAAAATCCCCCTTTTTGAAGGCCAAAAAGGGGGGGGGGTCGTCTTATACGCGAGTATAAGCCCCTGGGTGCACTGAGTCGCAATACATATATAGGCGCACTTAGTACCTACTGTATATTTATAGGCCTATTAACCTTATCGTTTAGAATTACTATAAGCATATTAGGCGCCCAAAATAGTCTTCTCCGGACTTGATATATATATATATATATATATATACCCATATTATATATATATTACCCTTAGTGAGCTCTACATGGACTTGTCATTTTCACCTTTAGCACTTCAACGGCTTTCCATGGCCTCTTATTTCTACTTTATGTGCAATAGGCGTTCATATGGCGAAATGCAATCTAAAAATCCATTTAGGCGCCATTGTAGAAATAATTCCTCAGCCTCAGGGTGGGGCACGTGCCCCTATAGTCCCCCCCCCCTGGATCCGCTCCTGGAAAGAAGCACCGTTGTTTTATAGGGCGCAATTTAAAGAACGTATTTTGTCTTTCATGTACACCATATCCAACACAGATAAAGTTGGTTTTGCTTTAATTGGTAGAATTTTCTTGTACTTTATTTAAAGTTTTATTTGTATTTACAGTATGTGCTGTACATCGCTTTGCATTTTTGTCCTACCAGGTTGATAATGAGAAAAGTATATCTCGAAACAATTGTCGCAGTAAATAAATATTGGTCCGATTTGTTTTTACCTTTTCGTTTTGTCTCTAAACTTCGTGCATTCACTTTGCTTTCTCTGGTATTCATTCTTTTAACAAGTCAGACAGGTAACCCGTCGTCATATGCCACCTTTTAGGCGTATAGGTGTTTAATATGCGGGTGGGAATTCAAGTGACACTCATCCCATGCAAGACGTTTTGCGTCAAACCCAAGTTCTCAGACTAAAACGAACTTTAAACGTCTTTCTAATTTCTTATCTAGATTCTATAATTGCGTGCTCTTGGCGTCCTATAAGAACGCTATATATACAATACAGACTTCGAAGTCACAATTAATGATTACATGAAGAGAAAAAAGCAGACAGTATATATTGTCGATACAGCATCTGGTTTAGGGAATATTATCTCATTTTCCAACAAGCGGAAGTCAGTCGTACTTTATAAGCACTCAGTACTTTGTAAAAATTGGGTTAACTGACGAATTCTATTATTTTTACGGGACTTTTCTGTCTATTTCTGGAAACTACAGATTTAATCCAAGACAATTTTTCGAAGAGTGCAGTATAGAGGGAGGAACTTCGTCGGGCATATATCATGTGATAATCTGATATGGATGGCACATGATTGATTGACTGTGGTTTAAAACTGTTCGCAGATTGCCGCAAAAATGCATCTATTTATTTGAAGAAAGCGTTCGTCTTGACAGAGTGGCAGACGGATTGAATAACATATAGGATCTTATGGCTATTATTGGACAATTCGATTAAGGCATATATAACCAAACAATCTGTGCATTAGAAAAATATATAATACAAAATCAGTAAAACATGCGATACTCTGTCTGGTGCTGTTATATAACTCTGTTAAAACAATCTGTAACTCCAAATTACTCGAATACAAGTTTTGATATTGTCAATATATGGGTTATTATAAATAACTTGATAAATATCTTATATACTTTGTTTTAATTAGGTGCTTACCTACACGTATTTACTGTATGCTAAAAGTCTACTTAACTATCTTGTAAGACTAACATTTTCCCATGGGCAGTTTTGCCAAAAAAACCTCTGGACTCCCTCGCTGAACTCATAGTTCACCCTCAAAAAACATCTCTGAACTAGATATATATAGGATTGATTCACCTGTGGCACAGTTCGAGTCCTAGGTAATTATGGAAAGTAAGTTTTGATTAAAACTGACCGTAAAATGAAATTTGAAAATCTCGGCAAATTATACAGGTTAAGTAAAACTAAATAGGTATAATAAAACTGGGTAAATGTATTTTTGTCATGTAAATTGAATGACTGCACAAAGCATCCCTTACAATGACAAAAATATCAATGCAATAATTTATCTGGTTTACAGTGACGCGCTATTGTGAAAGCCAATGAGGTTTAATAGAAGCGCCGCTAATTAATTGCATATTATGGAGTAGTCACAAGAAAGGGTCGTTTTCCAAATATCAAAATATTTTATTGATTAATTTTAGCCAAATACAATGGTAGAACAAACAAGCATACACAAAGTTAATAAATACTAAACCAAGATAAAACAAATTAGATATATTCACCCTGATGAGCAATCATCACCTCCTGGTAGTGAGCCTTGATCTTTGCGAACTCTCGATCTTCAGCAATGTGCTAATGCGACTCAGTCCTTCAGAGAGAGATATTTCTAGGGCTCTTTTAGTCAGAATATCTAACCTAATCCTCTCAATTTTGAGCTTTGTAAATTTAAGGCGGTCACAGATGTTTGGTTAGGAGAGTAGGGCAATGATGTAATGTGTCCGGGCGTTGACAAATCTCCACCTGTTGCGCAATCCAAAAGTTTTGTGTATAGAGGGGGCCAGGCGTAGTAATCGTAATAATTGTCGCCTTCTGACTGTTCACGTAGAAAATACCTAATTCACTTGTCTGACGACAACAGACGACTGCGACCGAGAGTCATGTGGTATGGAACGTAGCGATCGCTCACAGACATCAAAATCAGTTTTAATATTGTGAAATATCGTTTCTGCGCAGACATGATAAATATTGATTTTCAAGTTTATTAGTTTGATTAATGCAATAATATTGGTTAATCAATATATTTTTAGTGTATTAATATCTTACTGGTACACCCCATACTAATAAAATATTGCAGTATATTATTTATGTCAATGAGTGACAAGCATAAGGTTTTTTTGTCCCTAGTCGTCGTGAGCTTTAAATGACGATTGACCAAAAAAATATATTAGATCATGAGTGAGCATACTATAGTGCATACTTTTTCAATTTGATTAAAGCTTTGAGCAACGTAAAACAACGCTCACACTTGCCTCTCTAATTGAGAATTTTCATTCTGAGGCTGAAAGCTGCATCATGTGAAATATATACTCATTTACGAGAGAAACGTCGGCCACTCTTCTAGTTCTATGGGCAGGTGGAAGAGCTCCGCAGGAGTTTGAGTTTGCTTCTTTCGCACCGTCCAGGTTCCAAATGAGTCATATATTAAGGTTCGCTGTCAGGTCGGAAACCTTCCCCTCTGGGACTCGTATCAGTCTGACTTATATGGCTCGCGGGAAAGATGTACAGGGACAGATAACTTGTCACGGCAGAGTCGACAAGGGGCACCTACAGTATATGTATGTAGCGTCGAGGCTACGACGGTGGAGATGCAGTTAATACCACCCCATTGCGATATCTCAGGCAATGAAGTAGATGAAGAAGCGAAGCGGGGCTCAGCTATGGAGCAGAGAGAGGTACCGGTGGACACCGAGGCAGTGAGGAAGGCTATCAAGAAGACGGTGTGTAGAGGATGCAAGAAAGAAGTACAACCACTCCGAGTGGTCTGTGGGAGCCATAAGCAAATTTGGAGTACTTCAAATATTGTGTGCCTATAGCGCAGTAAATAATTGTGAAATTGTCATTGTAACTTGATATTGTGGTCGCGTTATCTTTTGGCTGGGCGCGTTATCAGAGTGCGATATAATACGCTATCTTTACTGCTATCTCTTTGCTATCTCTTTCTGTCCATGCAGGCACCACTTCTGTCGTATATACATGTACATACAGCATGTACATTGTGCAGTCTCTTCGGAACAGTCCGAGTTTGTCTTTCAATCTTCATATGGCAAACAGTGGTGAAGATAGTTTATCGAAGCCAATAGAATATTTTTTACGAACACGCACCTGACAATAAACTGAATGGACGACTGAGAGAATTTTTTAGCTGATGCCCTGACCGATGATGGTCAACATGATTCAGGAAGCGAAAGTGAGGCAGGTGACTGCAAAGATACCGAAATAGACAAAATGTTGTGTCATACTTTTTTGACGAAGAAAGTGACGATGACGAAAACTCGCAGAACCTGGTTTAAATTCACCAATCCTTTTCTCGTCGTTCCCCAGTTTTGGTATATATTCAAATTTGACTGACAGTTTCTCTTTCAAATATGTGTTTATTGAGATCCCATGCAATTATTGCGCTTTCTTACCAATCGGAAATTTCAAGAATTTCATCATTCAACAAATTAAAAAGTGAATTCACTCTTTTACACTTCAAAACCGCTTGCTGAACTATTACCAATCCACCGTCTTCAGCCAAGGTCGCCAACGAGAACGAAACTGCAAATAGTGCTCTGAAAGAGACAGAAAAGATCGAAAATCTGCTTATGCGTGTTACTTTTGTGACAAACCTATTTGTCTTACACTTGCACACTTTGTATGTCAAACATTTTAAATTTTGATTACAAGTGACATTGCACATTTATACCATTATGAATTCGGTTATAGCATAGGCCTAATTGTTTGTTATTTCGGTTACATACAGTATACTGTGTAATTAGATAAGTGACACTTATCTTTATTTAATAGGTTGTTTATTAATAGATTTTCTGGTTTAATAAACATAATAAAGCATGAAACGGCGTGTTGAAACAGAATGTGCCCTCTCGATATGATTAAAATTGCTTTAGTATTTTGTATTTGTGTATTGCAAATTCCCAGTGGATTTGACAGACCCATAAACAGGTTAACACATAGTGACATATCAACTGTTTTAACGGTTATAAGGTAGTTTGAGTAATACCCCCAGTATGGGAATCAATATTGATACATCAGTTATACGGACAGGGAAAAGTCCGATTTTACGGACGCCCCCACTCGATCGGAAAGGCAGACGATCCGTTCTGCCAGGACTACAAGGAGAAGGTCGAAGATACTGCGCTTATACCTGCCCCCGATGGGCAGTAAGGAGATGTTTTACATTGCCGAGTTTACTGTATAAAAGGCAACGTATTCAATAAACCCATATTCCCTATCCAGTTCCTCAAAGGAATTGGGCGCATGTAGCGTTCATCTACCAGAAGAAGAAGAAGTCTACATGGGTGCTTACATGCGCCCCTATGCGAGGCTTCCATTCCGTGCAGCCTATATTTCCATATGGGGACTGGAGCCCCCTGCACCCATGTCGTTCGCTGATCCTTACTGGCGTAATCTCTTCACGACGTACTATCATTGGGCAGCCAGACAACTCTCACTTCTTCTTCATCTATTGGCTGCGGATTGAATGCATAGCAGGGCCAGGGTCCCAGAGGATGTGGCCAGGTATCCTTTCCACGAACTTCGCCAACGCACGTCCGTCTTCGACAACTCTCACCGCCTGGTCAAGCGATAGCTCAAGCATGATCACCGCTCCATTTCGGCCGGATCGAGCAGCTTTAGCCGCCCATTGAAGTGACACTCAAACACCTTAACTCTATCCTACCCCGGGGGGGGGGGCGAATCGGCCCGCGCTCTTTTGATTGTACTGGAGTTTTTTAAATAAAAGACGCAGCAACATGAGGTTCAGGGACTTTTCATATTATTATGTTCCACAACTTTTAAAACCATTTAAAAAAAATTCGTTAACAGATTCCTGTTTAAATAGACATATTTGTATTTTTGGATACCG
>JAUYWV010139324.1:0-10665 GCA_032274565.1 Nematoplana nigrocapitula | reverse complement strand
ACCGGAGTGGATGGGTGTAGCTTCCAACAAACGATTTTCTCTTCAAATGTTTTATTTAGAGTCCAAGTTTCAGATTCATATATGGCTGAACCGATGGTTTTATTCTCCTCCAGTTCAGGAAGTTTATTCTGACTGGCAAAAACAACAACATCTATAATGATAATTACATAATTGAATCAGCGTTAGCCACTTGTTAATTGCCTTAAGTTATAATACAACAATAAATTATTCATGAAATCGTCGAAAGTCGGGAAATATTGTCGGCAAAGTCTGTATACAGTACAGTTAGGTAGGTGATCGGGTGACGTCTACTTCTGTTCTGGGAGGATGATGATACCACCGAGCTGTGTCAATTGTAATACATTTAATTATTATTATTATTTTATTGTGACAGACACAAAAGGCCAACCAGAGGCCGCCAACTTGCAGACTAATAATACAACAAATATGCCAAACAGCAATAATAAATGAAAGCAATTGTGAACGGGGGAGCGCACGGCAACTGAAATACAAGACACATCGAGATGGGGAAATATAACCATGCAATACAAATCATACCGTTACAACGAAGGTCAAAAGAGGCAGGAAAACATGCATCATTCAATAACTCAACAGTCATTTTCTATAATCATATTTATCAGTCATAAATATGAATATGTATTGAATTTATTATTCATGACATTACAATCGGCAATTCAAAACATTCCGGGCATAAAATGGAAAGCCCAGAGATTAAAACATTGTGCAATCAATGCAAACGGCATTTTAATTACCTGGGATTTGACTTTGACAATATGAGCAGTACAGTTTGCAAATGGACTGTTGAAATTCAGACTTACGACATGTACAGCAGATAATTCTTCTCTTTCTACAATATTTACATTTTTAGGTTTATTCTATGTATTATCGCAAAAATGTCAATTCTTTTGCCTTTTTTATCAAATCCCAGTTGAAAAGTTTCCGGTATTTTTCTTTTATCGCAGTCCAGCCGGCAGCGGGAGGAGTTGTACAAACTTTCAATTGATTCATGCACTCTCATTGTAGCCATACACCCCATGTAACCGTACTTTTACAAAGTGAACTATACTGACGTCAAATATCGGTTAATAAGACGTTTTTTTAAAAAAAAAACGTTAGTTATGTAAAAAATGTCAAACTACGTATATATAAGTACAGTGTTATTTAAACAAAACTCTGCCCAACCAACCGGCTTTCTGGTTACTGCAGGTTTTTTTCGGCGAAATAAACTAAATCCGTATCTCTTTAAGTGGAATAACCTGTCAGCATTTGACTTACTGCACGGTTCTTGTTTAATTAAAACAAGAATTCTCAGAGCAGCTAGAAATATAAGCAGACAGACTAACTGTGTGAAATGTGTGTAAAAGAGTAAGATTAGATTAGATCTTTTCGTAACAACGACAAAAATTTGGCCATCGCATCCAAAAAAAAGAAAAGCAAAATAACGAGGAATTATTAAAGAAAAAAAATTGGAAAGAATGAGTAAAAAGAACACTAAGAAAAGCATACGTGAATTAGATAGAGGACGTAAAGAGGAAGATTATTCCTATGGCTGTACCCACGGCCACTCTGGATAAGAAATCGATGATGATTATGATTTTCAAATTATTCACTTCGGTTCAGAATTTCGAATGAAGTTGGATGGGTAAAATTTGCTCTTTGTTGACGACTGTACTAATTCAGGGCGTTTAAAATTGACAGCAGAAAAAAATAGCTTTAATCACTTTCTTGGTTTTTAAACTTTTACAAAAGTATTTACTTTTCCTATATTCAGTGTAAATGTTAGTCAACCTTTTTTTCTTGTTAGTAGTAGGTGTTTCCTTGGCAAACTGCCGCCTCGTTTTCACATTCTCTGCCCCTCTGCTTGTTCCTTACAACAAACAGCGTAAATAAATACCAACGGAAATTAGACAAACATGCTGCAGCCAGGTTGACAACCAAAAAGTAAACCTTTAGTTCGAGTTGAACTCCAACTCTGAAACACTCTCCGCTCTACTTGATGTTGCAGACTTCTGCTTCTTCTTCAGGATGGAATGCAAGAGCTTTGTGCCCCATGCTATCCATGGAGAATCCTCCAAAACAATCCTTCAACTTGGTCAAATTTTGTATTGTTGTTGATCTTGAGGGTTGGGAAGATTTTTGTTTGTAGTTTTCTACATTTTTCTGGTTCGGATTTGAAGTGATGCAGTTCGGCCTCTTCCTAGAAAATAAGGCATCTTTCGGGCTCTAACCATTTTCCACAGAATTTTCTGTGTTGTCATCTTCGTTATCTTTGCCGCTGTTTCCCCCCTGTCAGATTCTTCTTTGTCGATGAGAAATCTGTAATGTCTGAGTTTTATGGCGTCAGATGCCATTAAAGATGCTCTTCTGTTATCATAAGTTAAGGATGCTTTCTTATGAGTGATCTCCCAGTTTCGTTTCATGATTTGGCTTTAATAATTGCATGGTTGACAGGAATGTGTGTTCTTGGTCAAGTCAATTGTTCAAAACCATCTTTCGCAAGTCTGTCAGCTTCCTCGCTTTCTTGTAAATCTACATTGCATGTGTGATAGGAGTGTTGTGTTGAGTTTTAGAGTACGAACCGAAGCTTTGATTTTGTTAACCAGTAATCACCGAAGCCTCGTGTATTCGGACCACCCTCAGATGTATGTGCTTAGAGGCACTGGAGGTTACACGATTGTCCCCAAGAGAAGGTGACCAAGTGAGGTGAGGGTTAGACTCTGCAGGTATTTACGAACTCACTCAACCACAATCTCAAATATATTTTAAATACTCCATGGCAATGTAACATGTCAGACTGCTATCATAACAGCGCCAAGGGCGGTCAAATAGCACCTGCAAAACATCACTTAATATTGCTTATTTTCATATCAAGAGAAACATTATCGGAAACCTTGAATACCTAAGGGATTGTTGCTGTAATTCACACAGTATCACCACCTCCCGGACAAAATTGAAACAAGTAGCGAGGGAGGAAAGAGAGCAAGCATTCGCATACTGCATAATTCTTCTTTCTTGACTTCACAAATACAAAGCCTTCGGGCCATAAGTTTACAAATTGATGAGTTATTCTTCTCTGTGGTATACATCTGATTTCTTCATTCTGCCTTATAAAGGTGTGTGCGGTATCTGGATCACAAACAGAATGTTGCAGATGAACGAACGAATGTATAGGATCAAGACAGTAATTCATCAGTCCCATCATTCATTCATTCAGTCATGTATTTCGAGCTTCATGTCTGGAGATTCGTTAATACTGAATTAGAATACAATCAATCAAATCATCGGACTGTGATAACATGGAGAGATTCTCTAAATTAATTGCTTGTCTGTCTGTTATACTGCGTGATTTTTTTGTTTACCAGAGGATGGAAGTTGACCACAGTTCTTACACTCAGTCACTGGATCACGACTCTTGCGAGCCCCCTTTGGGAGTTGCCAGCCATTTCGCTATTTCAACCTGAGGGCACCACGTGGAGGCGGTTGGCTTTACCCTCAGGCAGACAGTGCTTTAGTGGAGGGGCCATTCAACCACACCAATGATATATTTAGTGCTTTTACGCACCATACCACGGCCACTGTCAGGGAAGCGGTGCTGAAATTAATTCAGTGACACACCAGGGTTTGAACCCTGGATGTCTGGCTTCGAAGTCAGCGTCGCTAACCACTCGGCCACACACCGGGAACTGGTAGCAGAACCTCTGGACCGATTGACATATGTCACTCTACAAATCGTTTCTGGCAGAGTTTGATCAGCTTCTGCTGCTGCACGCCGGTCATCTTTTACGCCGCTAGAGAACGACGGTGCGCTTAGCGCTGTCTGTGACGAAGACGATGACAGCTGTCTCGATCGTTCCTAGCGCGTTTCTCGCGGTTGATCTCTGAGGTGGAGAGGTTCAGCTCGTGCATCGCACAGTGGTAGTAGTAGGTGCGACTTCCTGCAGTCGCGTGGTCACCCCAATACATTAAAATATACACAAAACTGTAAATTTCACGAAAAAACAGGGCGATACTACTAAGGAACACTCCTCTTTAGTAAAATCACACTTTTACAGTAGTATTGTTTTTTTGGGCTGGGTATTTTTGTGTGTCGGCATCGAAGCGACGCCGACTGTCGGCATATACTATGACTACCATGTCAAAAAACTGTGTCGGCGCCGCAGCGTAAAATCGTTGTCGGTCCGTCAAATAATTTTCCAACGGGTATGTGCGACAGTAGTGCAATAGGGCGACATGTGGTGTCGTTCGATAAATCTTTTCCAGCTTTCGGAACACGTTCTATGTTAGACTCGCTCCAGGATTTAGATATTCTTGTAGTAACCCCAGAAATCTTGATGGTCTTGAGTATAAGACGTCTTTTTCTTTATCGCCAAGATGTTTGATGTGTTCTATGAAACTGTCATCTTTACTTAACGCTGTCTTCAGTTTGCTTTTTTAATAGCTCGCTAAGTCTCAGATATCGAAATGATCAAAGAAATAAGAGTTGTTATTACATTCATTACAATCCGATTGATTAGCTTTATTCTGTTTTTATTTGATGTATCTGTCGTGTTTGGCCTTGCGAATGACTTTACTCAAGTTGGCATAGTTTTTGACCAAGGCTTCAGTTTTGAGATCATTTTCCCCTTAGCAGTGACAAGGGCTCTTCGGTTGTTTTTTTGTAGGCTCTTTCCTTCCATCTTGTCTAACATCTTTCCCACTCTACCGATGTTACTTCTCCGTTAAGTACATTTGTGACCAAACTTCTAAAGCTCATGGTTGATGCTTCCTTTTCCGCTTTTCTGACTTAGCTTCTTTTGTCTTGATCTATTGTATCTACTATATCCTTTTCTTTTCTGCGGATCCATCAAGTTTTTCCGTGGCGGACCGTCTTTCAATAGATGTGTTTAGATTCTCCTCTAGACCCCAGAGATTGGATTAGCCCTGCTCATGCCTTTAGGGATAAGGTCTTTAACTTTATTGAGAATGATGCTGTCAAAAGCTTCAATATGTCCTTGTCGCAGTTATTAGCACTTTCCCATCTGTTGAATGCTGATTCTGTTCTGTTCCTGAATGTCAACCAATCTGCTTTTTTGAAACTCCATCGTGTTTTTACGATACTTAAGGTCTTTCGAAAATTTTTGCTTATGTGGATAATTTGTAGAAGATGATCACTACCAAGATGGCATTTATTAGCTGCTAGCTCTTAATTATGAGAACAGGTAATTAATATCTGGAGCAGTTTGTCGCCGCTGCGGCAACTAGAAAAGGTAGGTTCACCTTCGTTGAGTGCAGACCAGTTGTTCATAATGCTCCAATTGAAAATCTTATTACCAATGTCATCAGCTGTTTAGCAGTTGTTTCCCACACAGGGTGGTGACCATGTGATTTTTTGTAGGGCAGTGGATCTTGATGCCACACTATTCGATACTGTCATCTACGGCATTCTGAAAAGTGCGATTTTTTAAGATAGAATAGGCTACTGTATGCTTCATCTCTGACGTAGGCTACCTCCGTATTTCGGTATGGATTATCGTTTGTTGGTTCTACCACGTTTTCTACGTTCGCTCATTATAGGTCTTAAAAGCATTGAATATTATACTCAGAGTTTTGTAAATCAATCTGAAATGTCTATAGAACTTTTCAGAAAATGCCTGGCCTTTTGTTTTAGCTTGATCAGGGTTCTATCGGTCATCTAATATCATCACACCATAATACGTATATAGCGAGTCCCGAAACTGCCAGTACGGGGCAGCGTAGGGAAGATCCAATTGTCCGTGTCCAGGAAGCTGTTTTTGAAGGCAGGGCGCGAATCTGTTTGTTCTTAAAATTCAGATGCAGATTTATTAAAATATTTTCTCATGATTATGCACATTCGTTGCGATTTATTGAAGAACTATTTTTTGCCTATGTATATTGTAGGACTGTTGGCTATTTAGACTATTTACTCTCTGTTTGTTGTAACCATGTATCTTTGTTGTAATACAGATTCACCGTTGTCATTTTTAATACAAGCTACGTAGAAAGGAGAGGAGTCTTCTTCATATATCATATACATTTTATTACAGTTTCTATATTGGTCTTTGTACATATTAAAATAACTGTTGTTAGAGAGGCATGGATATGCTTTATCTCATTATCTGTATGTGTTCTCGTTTCAGATGCCCATCATTCAATAAACCTGAAATGGTATCTTGCCTATCTAGTTGTCAATTATCTTTTACTTTGTTGTTTGATTTTTAATTTAGGGCCGAATTATTTTAATTAGATCGATCACAATTTAGGTTGGATTTTTGGCTCATAAAGCAATATAAAGATAAATTCGTGCACAATTTGGAATAGTATAATGCTTTCTATTGTAAAAATTTGACCGCCCACTTGCGGAACTCTAATTCAAATGGCTTACACGCTACACACAGTTTGCGATCCACAAGCTTAATATGTTTTTGCCGGGTGTTACCCACACACACGCACACGTAATTGTTATGTGCAGGACTGTTAGAAGTGGGGCTATTATAATTAACAATAAAGAATTCACCGTCACTATTTTTATTCAGGGAACCAAATATAAATGATATATCAAATGGTAAAGAAACGATTAATGCTTTACATATCCAAAGAAAACCTCACAATGGTCTCTATGACACTCATTAAAACAATGTAGTTTTACTCCATCCTTTCTAACATGGTAAAATAAAAAAATAAAAATTCTCTTATATTAGATAAAACTATTACAAAAGATGATTTGTTTTGTGATTCACGTAAAATAGTTACCCATGTGAACTATATACCATATTTGAAGTCTTATTTTCTCATACATATAAAATTTCTGGCGCAATTATCGTTTCCCACCTCCGACTGCAGTTGTAGTTGTACTACCATTTATTTGCTTCTACTAATTCATCAGTATATACCTTCAGGTAACAGGGGCGCATCTGATATATACAATTAGCGTAATCTGACTGACTTTTTAAAAAATAATCATTATTAAAAAGAATTTTACTTTTCTATAAAGTCACTAAGTCTAACTCTAACTCTAAGTGGTCGAAGACACACATGACACATCTAGAATATACATGTTGGCGACCAGTTGTGCACATGTTGACAACTGGGCCAACCAATTGTGCACAGTTGTAATGTTGACAACTGGTTGGCCTAGTTGTCATTGATGTTATGCACAATTATAATGTTGACAACTGGTCGGGCAGGTCGGCCCAGTTATGCACAATTGTGATGTTGACAACTGGTAAAAACAGTTGTCAACATTGAAAATACTAATAGGATCTCTAAATATGATCGCATTAATATTGAATAATTTGTAATTACACTTTTTGTTTTCAACAATTTTGTAATTTGTGTGTATTTCTTAAATTAGAATCATTTAAACAGTATATTTGTATGTTATTTCATATTGAAATTATTAGATATGCATTCGTAGTATTATTTATAAGTTATATCATACTAAAAACTCTGATATGATATTATTCAAAAAAGAAGAAGTAGGCAAGCGATGAAAGGAGCATGTATGCGAACTCTACAGTGTACAGAGATAAAAATCGGCTTGAGATTACACCTGACCTAAAAGAAGAATTATCTGGACCCCCCATTTGGAAATCAGAAATAGAACATGCTATAAAATCAATGAAAAATGGTAAAGCTATTGGAAAAGACAACATTGTAATAGAATTACTAGAATCAATGGGAGATCCGGAGATGCAAGTGTAAGAGTACTATACAAGTTGTGCAATAAAATTTATGGAACTGGCAGTATACCAAAAGATTAAAAAGCATCAGTCTTCATCACTATCCCAAAAAAACCAGGAATATTGGAGTATGGACAACACCATACAATCAGCATCATGAGCCAAGTGTCAAAACTCCTCTGGAAATTAGTCTTTGAAAGGATCACAAATAAAATAAACGAATATCTTAGTGATAAACAATATGGATTTAGAAAGGGAATAGGCACTCAATAAGCTATTTTCAATCTGTCTATATTATATAAATGTTCAATATAAATGCAACGGAGAGTTTTTATCAGTTTTATAGATTCTAAAAAAACCTTTGACAGAGTCAGACTCAGAGTAATGCATAAAGACCTATCCAAAATGTAAAAAAGATATTAATTTTGATGACAAAGATCAACTAATTCCTCAGAACTTTTATTGGAAACAAGAAATAAAAGTGAAAATTGGCAAAGGCTGCATTAATTGTATACAGTTAATAAGAGGCGTTAGACAGGGATACGTATTATCACCAATACTACGTTTAACTTATATATGGAAAAATCAATATATAGTTTTAATGAACTGGATTGTGGAATTGGAATCGGAGGAATAATAAATGACAACATCAGATATGTAGATAATATGGCAATAGTGGCAAATAGTGAAAAAGAACTGCATAGAATGATAGATATAGTTAAGGAGGATGGGAAAAGTTGAATAGCAATAAAACTAAAGTAATGGTAGTAAGTGCTGAAAAGAGTTGTCCAAAGTTACATATTAAAGTTGAGAATGTAAAAATAGAACAAATTTGATCAAAGTTATATTTAAGCAAAACAGTAACTGATGATGGAAGATACAAAATTCAAATTAAGAAAAGAATCAGAATGGCTCGCGTAATTTTTAACTTAATGGATAAAATCTTATGCTCATCAAAAGTACAAATGAAGACAAGGATAAGGCTTTTAAAACATATATGTGGTTGATTTTGATATATGGATGTGAGGCTTGGATGATTACAAAGGCTATGGAGAGAAGAATAGAGGCAATCGAAATGTGGGCATTGCAAAAGATGTTGAAAGTTAAGTGGTACCAAAAGGTCAGTAACAAGAGGGTTCTAGAGATGGCAGTTTCAAAACAAGAGCTCCTGAACAATGTCAAAACAAGAAAATTGCAATTCTGTGGTCACATTTTGAGACACGAGTTGAGGGAAAAGAATGTAATAACCAGAAGAATTGAAGGTTCAAGAAGCAGAGGAAGACCAAAAAGAAAGTGGATGGACAACATCAAGAAATGGATTGATAGATGATGGAGAAGGTGGCAAGACAATCAGAAGACCGTAGGAAGTGGAAAACTATGATCTCCAACCTTTGCAAGGATAAGGAATGCCTGACTGACTGTTTAAATGATTCTAATTTAAGAAATACACAAAGATGACAAAAATGTTGAGAATGATAAATGCAATTAAAAGTTATTCAATGTTAATGTGAAAATATTTAGAGATCTGATCCGATCCGATTAGTATTTTCAATGTTAACAACTGGTCGGCCCAGTTGTGCACAATTGTGATGTTGACAGCTGGTTGGCCCAGTTGTGCACAATTGTGATGTTGACAACTGGTCAGCCTAGTTGTCAACATGTGCTCAACTGATGTGCTCAACTAGTCACCAATATACATAATCTGTGCTCAGCCAGATTGTAGATCATTTTTTGGCCTCATGCTATCAAGGGGTCCCTTCTAGAATAAATTTATTTCAGTCATGGACATATTGCCAGCAATGCTGTGAAATTTTGGAATCCTTGAATTGTGAAATCTTGAATTGAAATTTATTGATTTTAACTATAAATCAGCCTTTTTGGTTAATAATTTACATATTTTTCTCCAATTCATGCTGTGAAATGCACAGCAAAAATTATTCTCAGAGGACATGTCCTCCGAAACAGTATTTTATTCCAAAGGGGGGGTAGGTAGGTTTGGTGGCCCTCGAAACAGTTGCCCCCAAAAACATTTCGGGCTGGATCCACCCCTGCCTATACAGTACTGTTTATTAAACATGATTTAATGATCAAATATACCTGAAACTGATCCATTGTATTCAACACAATGTACACTAATCAGCATTGAAATGGGATGAACTTTAGGAAAGCTAATTTGTGTAAAATACTTCAAATTTATTTTCATACGCTACAACCAGCTGATCAATTCAAACATAACGCGATGGTTTGTTTGAACAGCACCTTTACAATTTCCTTATTAATTGTTCCAACCCTTTTTACTCCATGGTTCCAACAAGCAGAATAGTGAATGCCAAACCTTGTAATGTATTACTAGATATATTATTCGTGTTCATTTTTTGTATGACGTATGGCACAACGTAGCTTACGGGACTCGCAAAATATTTCATTACGCAGGTGGTTTCCTGCCACACAGTTCGCCATAATTTGTTTGACGTAGTAGTAGTAGTATAGTAGGCGACCCTTCCCAGAAAACCACGTGCTAAGGGGTCCGCCGCCCATCTCTCCAGGCCAGCCAATCTCGGCCCCCTACTGCTTCAGCAGCGCCACCGCCCCGACAAGGTCCGTCCAAATATCGATCCGGGAGTAATTAAGGATTGTAGGAAAATAGGTGCATATGTAAAGAGGTGATGTGGATTATGTGAGGTTATATGGATGTGTTTTGAAAAGTGGGCCGAGTGGAGATGTGTGTATGGCGGTATTGATTTTGTGTAAATATTTTTGGAGCAGTGGAGATTATTTGTCGCATGATTTGAGTTTTACGTGCGAGGAGAATTCTGCGTGTGTGTCGTGTCGGCGGATGTAGGTTCCGAAACTCCGCGCACTTTCCGTCTATAACGCAGTGCGATAGTACGTCCAGTCCGCTTTGTTCCAGTTCCATCTCAGCCTGGGTTTCCTCTCTGCCAGGGTATGGACCTCCAGGTCCACC
>JAUYWV010139313.1:0-10666 GCA_032274565.1 Nematoplana nigrocapitula | reverse complement strand
ACACAACATAAAGCACACACACCAGCAAGCAAACCACCACCGAGCAAGCAAAAACATGCAAACATACAACCATCTAGGAAGCAGGGGGTCAAACATAACTGCAGCAAACGAGAAGCCAATTTGCAACCAAAAATAAAAGGGGACATGCATAACTGTGAGGAAAAAATAAAACATAGGTGGACCAAAGTGTTTGGGGACTATCTGTGCATCAAATGACTGTATATCTTTGCTAGATAGTCGTCCGGATCTCTATTGTTATTGTCTAAGAGAAGGACTCTAGCCAACTCTCTCTCCTCATCCCCATTCTAAATATATGTCTAAACGTTCGCGTTTAAACAAAATAATTTATGAATATATCAGAGGCTCCGAAGTCCTGAAAGGTAGATTTTTACAAATTGCGATGTGCTTTATTATTCCTAATTAAAATCATTAATTTTTGCTTTACGTATTTGGTCCGTAGATACTATTCGGAAAATCAATTAATCACTGATTCGGTCATAGTGATCTTATCTAAAAATTGTATTGTAAATTATATTGTAAAAATTTTAAGTCTTACTTACTAGACTTAGTCTCGCACCCCTTTCGAATAAAGTACTGTTTCGAAGGACATGTCCTCTAAAAATATTTTTTGCTGGGAATTTCACAGCATGAATTGGAGAAAAATGTGTAAATTATTAACCAAAAAGACAGTTAAAATCAATAAATTTCAAGATTTAACAAATCACAGCAAGGATTCCAAAATTTCACAGCATTGCCATTGCTGAGAATATGTCAATGACTGAAATAAATTTATTCCAGAAGGGGTCTTGGCCAAGTCACATTTTCCCCACAATTCTGTGAATTTTTACATTTTAAATTTAATCCTTGCTATGAAATCTTAGAGTTAAAATTTATTTATTTTAATTTTTAACTATATAATATTTATAGTATTAATAAGGATAATTCATATGACATACTTTAAATATATTTTTTTGTGCATTTCATGCTATAAAATAATGCAGTGACTATTCAACCAGAAATGGTTGATTAGCCAGTGGCAATTTGAGTTTGACTATTCAGCTTGCAGTCATAAATACTAATAGTACTTCAAGGCGATGTTTGCTTTTTTCATTTAGGCAGGGTTTTAGAGCAGCTTCAATAGTTCTGCTATCTCTCCTGCAAAGCTGAATACACTTTGACCTTTGGTTTGGTTTGACTTTGATACTTTTTTATACATATTCAAAAAATGACTACCGGCTAAATAGTCTAATAAAAATTGACTAATCAACCTATTTTGGTTATTTAGCCACTGCGATAAAATAACATAATTATTTTATTTGTTGATAATATCAACATATAATATTTTCACTGTATTGATAATTATTTTTATACATATGATATGACTAAAATAGGGTATCATTGCGATATAGCGATCTTACAAGCACGAAGCACCCTTTGGTTTTCCTTTTATTTTTAGCACTTTCTATATTTTCATTATCTGTGTAGATAATATTATATTTTATGGTCCAAAACTTCATTTTTTTGGAATTAAATAAATAAATTAGATATAAACTAAATACATTATGGTATCCTGGCTCCAAAAGTATATCACATCTAGCCTAGGTACTTTTTTAGTAGTTCCCCCACATTTTTTGACAGTGAACCACTCATTGCAGTTTATTAACCCAAAAATTCTCACTACCACAAACCATGTGGAGGTGATGTAGTATTGTTTCAAGCAACGCAACAAAAGAGAATATGGCACCTATTGTACCTATTGTAGTATTTAGATGAATACCTTTTGGAATTTATGTGGTGCCAGAGCTATGGCCAGGATTCATTTCAGAAACTCTTTGAAAATTTTTTTTGGTGAAGTATACCTACTTCTGTGACTTTTGGGGCACTACTTTTTGTGTTTTCCATTCTGAAATGTGGTAAATTTTTATTTTATTAAAAATAAATTTTGGAATTTAAAAATATTTTTTAAAAATTGTATGTTTATATATAAATAGCAGTAAATTAAACAAAACTAGCTTTTTATTACAAATATTATACATTTTTATTCAAGACTATAATTTCCTTTATTAAATTTATATTTTCAAATATATACAATATAATATATTTTCAAATTAACAAACAAAAATTACAATCTTGTAGCAATTTCTTGTTAAACAAAATTAATGCTCTATCAAAAGTAAAAAATACAATAATGAAAAGCAGTAGGGTATTGCACAAGTTAATTTTATGAGGACATTTAAAGTATATTGAATTTTCATATCAAATATACATTCTTGAGATACTAGCTAGAAGGGAAGCAGAATAAACATTAAAAAGCTAAATTTAATAGTGAGAAATTGCATAAAAGAAAGACTAAAACTGATGGAGAGCTCAAAAGTGTACCCTGAAGATATTGCTATATACAATTAAAATGGTATTAAAGCCACAAAAGAAATGCAAGCTTATTTAATAGAATGACTCATTTATTTCTGCATAAGCAAAAATTGAGATAGACCTTAAACATAGAGACATTTTATGAAAAAACTAGATAAGCTGGAAGGCAAATGATAAAGTATTTTACAATAAATAGGTATTGAAATCATTTTCTTCTTGTTTTGTTGGTAAACCTATTCTCAATACCATTTAAATCCTCCTCCTCTACCTTTGTGATTTCTACATGTTGGAATTTTGTCATGTTATTTTGATAGAAAAGACTATTATTTTAGCCAAGTCATATTATCTAATTAATCTTTTTAAAAAATTTACTGTCCTATATTTTAATTATTAAATATCCTATATTCATATCTATATTACCCTACTTCTGTGTTATAATGGCTGCTGATAGATGATATAGTAGTTTACTACAGTGTTTTCCTATCAAATAAAAAATGAGACAATTAAAATAATTATAGGTCAAACAAATTAATCACTAAGTCATTCAAATTTAAGTAATATAATTATTTATTTTGAAATTATTTATGTTTGAGTTATAGTATTTTTTATCTACATATATCTGTACTTTTATCAGTATATTGATTTTTTGTGTTATTGATTAAATCTTTCACTAGTTAAACAACATAGATCATGCTAAGCAATATAAATAGTTTTTTTAGTATAAACTTATGAGATTTTAATATGGCACTAAAGTATTATATAAATCATTTCTACATATACCATACATCTGAATCAACAGAATAAAGTTATAGATCTTTTTGAAAAGTTTTTTACATTCATTTTTATAATTATTTCATTAATATATTTATAGTGATTGTTTTAATATTATTGTATATCTATTAGGTATAATGTAATATATTTCCTTTTTTCAGTATAGTTATGGCAGGATATAATAGAAGATATGTGGATAGATATGGTAAGATTACTTTAATAATTTTCAACGGAATATTACTAATTGTTTTATTAATTTTTTACTCTTATTCTATTAATTATGTTCCAGCTTACTACAGTTATACCGATTTATCAAATTAATCATTTATTGTAAATTTTTCCCTATTAGAAATGGTTTCTGTTTTTAGATATCCCTGCACTTCTTATAGGTTCATCTCATTTTAGCACATTAGCAGTCAGTTTTCACCAATTTTCCTGCAATGTGCATCTCACATTACTGTGACCTCATCCCCCTCCCACTGGTGATCATATTTGCAGATTAACAGGCTAAGCAATATGCCATCTTGACATTCCTTGTAAGCATCAATTCTTTGCTTCTCCACCAGACTAGTTGTTCTTTGTACTCAAAAAGGATAATGAGTTCTATTAGTAATTGTGGCACTCCAGCACATCTCATATGTATTCACTTTGACATGACTTGACAAATAGCCGACACTCAAAATGGCTTTCTTGAATGTTTTGTACAATGAAATTGCATCCTATCAATCTTTACAAAACACTTTCAACCACTAATGCCAAGCAAAAGCTTTAGTAAGATAAGTATTATCCACATTCGTTCACCCCTATTTTAGATTTGTGTGGTGGATTAGTATGCTTACTTTCATTTCTGTAGTGTATTAGCCATGTGATAATGTTTCAAAGTGTTTTTCAGGACATTTAGTGGACCATCCTCTTTACCACTCATGACAAGGCTTTTTATTCTCCCTCTTGATATATTGGATATAGATCTAGTCCTTCCATATCCACATCACCTTCATACTAATTCACTTGATTCATGGTATTTTATGTATATTTTTTAGATCCTTCTAGGTTTCAGCGAGATCCCTTCAGTTCGGGCGCTTTCGAGTACCTTACAAAGTCTTTCATTATGTTTCTTTGTCCCTGCTGCTATTACAATGTCCTCCATTTTTGTTTCAACATCTCGGATATATTTAAATGCTTGATAAAACGTCTAGCAAATACCTATACTGAATAGTTATTTTTCAGATAAATTTACCAAAATGCAGAATTTATATCCAGCGTACTAAAGGCTTTGAAAAGCCTTGTTCAGATAACATGGGTCAATGTATAATCGTAGTTTACTAAATATCTTCACAAAGATTGTGCTCCCACCAGATCCCAAAATTTGTTTCAGAACATCAGCTTCAACTTTTTCTAGCATTTTCTCTCGCCTTTGCTACCATGGCTACTCTCTGCTCGCCTCTTACCACCATCCCAGTCACCATATTTCCTCTCCATCTATCCATCATTCGACGACTTTCCTCAGAACCTTCATCCTATCATTCTTCACTGTCGAGCCCCTCGTCTGGCCTTTCTCTAATCTTGTCCCATCTCCACATTTGTTGGGTGGCGCTGGTCAGAGTTGCTCGTATGCTTGGGCTGGCACTGCAGTTGTGTTGCCCTGAGTAGTAATGGTTTTGTTTAGCCATCTTCATATCAGCCCCTCCCCACCACCAATATTTCTTACTATTACACTTGGTTGTCATGATGATACGTCTATGCAGTTACGGTTACGGGTGGTCCCCCTCCACTGCTACTAATGACCTTGACTCTAGGGGCAGGGGAGGGGTTTCATATAAAAATGACTAAACCGCTACTACTGCCCTCATCTGGGTAATCACACCACCGCCACCATTTTTCGACCGTGATGCAGATGGTACTGTACCTATAGCAGGCAATGACGTGATCTTACCTCTATGTTTAAGTTAACAATCCTATCTAGATAAATGTCTGTGTGTATTTATGTCTGACCGGTATTTATCTCCCAACTCTCTTGACCGATTTACATGCTTAATCAATGACTCATAAAAATGCTACGCCAATGGGTAACATGGAAAAAATAACCACGAAATGCAAAATTTCTAATTGAGCGGCCCACAGCAAAAAATACCCCCCAAACCTTTTTTTCTACAAGATTGACTGCAAAGATTTTGCTCATTTTCACATATAATATGCATCTTTTTATGGCAAGTTCGATTATGCAAAAATAATAATGGAGAAATGTATGTGTATGTGTATATGTATGTATGTATGTCTGACTAGTATTTATCTCCCAACTCTCTTGGCCGATTTGCATGCTTGATGACATTATTATATATACTAACGCTATATGGGTAATCCTACTAGTTCCAATAATATTGACTATAGTAGTATAATACCATTTTAGCAAAATACTGTTCATTTGAGTCCATCTGTTCTCAAATTTAATTCTCCTCCAGAGTTTATTCACCAGGATAGCATGGCCGTCGAGCCTGAGGAAGATCCACAAATGAAAGATTTTGAAAGTCCAGAACTAGAATTTGATGAGCAAGGACTTGAATTAGCTGCTGATGAAGGTGAATGCAGATATATGACACATAAAATAATATTTTGGGTTGCATTTGTTAAATTATTTAGATTATGATTTTTGATGACAATTATGACTTGCAATCTGTTGAAGTAGAGTACATTGAAGGAGCAAAATAAAGATGATGACATTAAAATATCAGCAGAACTACCCGACTGTGTTATATTTTCGGTACATTTTCTATAGCAATACATAGCCATTTGTGAATAACCAATGACCTCGTCCCTCCTTCCTCATACTTCGTTTCAACTAAAATCAATCTCAATTCCTAAAGGTATCGCTGTTACTAATTAATTGTTGGCGATGTTTAGCAATCTGGCCGTAAATCATATTTTTCAGCATCGGTGAATAATGTACTACTATGAGTAGTGTAATATTTATATATTTAAAAAACGGAAGATTAAATCAGAAATAACTGTTTCAAACGTAAACGCCCAATAAACAGGAGTGCATCTAAATATACTAATTATAAAAAATTATGTTCCCGCGTATATATCGGTTGAAAGAAAAAATGTGAAATTTGTTTTTCAATTCAAAATAGATATAATTTACTCGCGGCGGGTCTGAATCCGCATGCCACTCTACAGCAACTAAAACCAATTTCAAAGGGGAAACTAAATTCGACTTTACACATACGCGTGACTAACAGGCAGACAGAGCCTTTTATTAATACATATACAAGAACGTCTCTTATATATATTTAATTTTTATATGGCAATTTTTATGTTTATATTTCATTTCAAGTGATTCATAATGAAGTACGTCGAATATTGATGATTCTTTTTACTCTAACCACGCCCTCTTTTCTCTATTTTTTTTTATCGAAAACACTCTTTAATAACCTACTTATTGTTAGTTTAATCATTTGTTGTTGTTTTCCTTTTCAGCATTGGAAGCATTCGACGGTAGGATTCATTAGATTTTTTTATTTTGTTCTGCTTTTCTTTTTTTCAGTAAAATCTAACTTTTAGAAAAAATCTCCATATAAAATGTTGATGCAGGACCGGACGATAATACTGTCGCTGTGTGTGCGTAACATTAAGAATTGCCCAATGAACAATTTTTTAATGTATGGGGGCAGTGGACAAAGCAATTTCTAGATAGTGGTAAGCAGCTACATAAGAACGCTAATTGGGCAGAATATTTCGGATATAGTCTTCAAAATGAAATAGAAATGAAGAAGTTCCCAGATGTGATAATCACTGAGTGTAAACAAGTGACATACCAACGGAGTCAGCACTGTTGTTGTTGGGAGACTGAGTGATCTTATATGGAAGAGAATCACCACGAAGCAGACGAAGGAAGATGCTGTTCGACACCACCCTCCTTTATTAAATAAAGCTAGATAATGATGACAGTACTATCTTTCAGATGAACAATTGCCCGAGAATTTTCGTTCGGGTCGTATGACACCCGATGGACTGATTGATGATGACTTTGAAGAAGAACTTGGCTGTCCCGCCCAAGTAAATGTTCCCATTTATTGTCTATTCTTTTCAGCTTTCCTTCCCGTAGAACACAGCATTAAATGAAAGTTTGTCAATTGTTTTAAAAATGTTGACCGAGTAGTTATATAGATCATTTCAATTTTTTCGTGGTATTTTACTTAGATGTTAATTTAACCTTCGGAAGTATGTTGTCTTAAGTTTTCCAGTGCTTGCAGGTAGTTCAAACAGTGCATTATATATATTTTTCAAAGAGTCACTGTTCTGCTGCCTTAACAAATTTGACTCGGAGTCGGTCTCGAGCGATGGGAGGAGAATTGAAATTTTTTAAACTGTTAGCTGTTCCCCTATGTAATCTAGTGGGATTGTAAAAATACCGAAGTAAAAGGTTATGTTAAGACTGTTACTGTCCCCTTACTGTCCTCGGATCCGCCACTCACATCAATCCTCCTTATCTGTTCTTCCAGCTCGGTGCCACTCGGTTCGATATACGCAGATGTGGACTTTCTCCGTGTAGGACTTTAGCCAACTGTTAGACCTAAAATCAGAAGCAGGGAATTCCCAAATGACATCATAAGTAGGTCAACCAATCGATGTCAATCGAACAGAAGCATCGATTATATTGATGCATTCGGATTTGACATGAGACCAATATTTAAAAATATAGATCAACGTCACTCATGCCACTGCATGGCGTCAGTGATTTGTGCGTTTGTTTTTGTGTGGTCACCAAATCTTGTTTTCCTATAAATCTGTCTGGCGGATTGTATAGGGCTTATATAGGCGTTAACAGTACGTAGTATGTTCAAACCTCCTACAGTGATGGTTTTAAACCGGAAGTTTTACTTGTCCAGGTATCTTGTTAAATCTTCCTTGTTGTTTGATTTTGCAGGAGATGAGTATCCAAGAGGTAATCGATGCCGACTTTCGGGACATCTCCAGTCTGGGCATTCTTCAAGTCGCCGGTGACGATAAACATGGCCGACGTGTTATCGTGTTCTCCGCCTGTCGACTGCCAAATAGCGACCAGATCAATCATCAGAGGATGCTCCAGTAAGAGCTGCGCTGCATACCTCTGGCGCCTGAAGAAATATGTATACAATCATCTGCTTGTTATGTAATAACTGTCAGGATATGTGGGATTGTTTCACCCAAACTCTAGGCGTATGCTCGGCGAGTGGTGGTGGTGGTGGTATTACCCAGTCCCTGCCAGAGCAGGCGCGGGTCTAGAAATAAAAAAATAGGTTATAGGCATAGGCATAGGACATAGGCTATTTCTATGTACAAGGGTGGAAGGGGCTCCTGAATATTTGGGGAAGGGGGATCGGACCCCCTGGATCTGCCCCTGCAGAGGATGGGGGGCATTATCACTGAAGCAACCATGACTGGGTGCTTACAAAGGTCAGGAATAGTGGACCAAGGTTTCAGAGGTGAGGGCAGGGAACTGAAGAGAAAGATGAGGAAGGTCTTGAGAGAACTCGACATGCATGTAGAATGGACAAGTGGAGGAGGGAGAACGACCAATGCGGTGGAGGTAAGAGGAGGGAGTGAGCAAGATTGTAGAGATAGCGAGAAGCGAGGTAATGAATGGCGCCTGTGGGGAAGTTATCAGTTCGGGAACCATAAGGAAATTATGACAAGTTCAAGAGCTGAGATGGAATCAGCAGTCGACCAATTGTGCATGAAGTGGATGGCAGCACGATGCACCCACCCACATAGACAAGGAGCACCAGACATGGGCATGCTGGATAGATGGGGAAGTTGTGTGGTGGCCCAATTATGAACAGGGCACTCGGCATTCACTAAAAGCACCATACACATGTTTGGACAAACCCCAACTACCAAGCTTGCAAAGAAGAGGACACGGTGAAGCACCTGCTAGTAAGCTGTCCTGCCTACACTATACCTCCGTACCAGATGTCAGATGAGACGAGATAGAATAGAATATTTGCGAACTGAGAAGGTCGGTGATGTAGATATTGAGGGGAATGCCCTGTGGAGGAGGGAGAAGCAACCACGCGTGCAAGAAGGTCGGTTATTTCATTACCAGGGAGGTTAGAGTGCCGAGGAAGCCATTGAATTGGTCAGATTACAGTGTGAAGGGTGGACCATACGGATGAGATAGTGGAAGGAGAGAGTCAGTATCACAGTGCAGACGGAGGGATGGGATTAGACAGGTGTCACGGCGAGAAGAGAGCGGCCAGGAAATAGCAAGAAGTTAGGCTTTGACATGGAGGCCGACTGATCAAGTCAAGTCGAGATCAAGTCAACAACAACAGAGGGAGCAGGAGATGTGAACACCGCTGCCACCTTGCCCAAGAGGACTGAAGACCTCGGAGCAATCAGTTCAGATGTTTTTCAAAGTGCAAACTGGCATTCACACCAAGCTGTCACGACTGCCGTTCTACCTTGTACGAGTTGCCGACTTCCACTTTATCTGGTTTATAATAGTAAATTTACCGCTAACTTTTTTTCTATTTGTAGTCTTTATCGCTCCGCAGTAGGTCAGTAACATTATTGCATCTTTTGTTCATTACTATTTTTTATTAGATATATCAAGAAAACTTTGGAGCAGTACGTTGCCAACGACTATTCCCTGGTCTACTTTCACTATGGCTTCTCCAGTCGGAATAAGCCGAGTTTCGGTTGGATGCGGCAAGCTTATCGTGACTTTGACAGGAAGTGAGTGACTGCACAAAAAGCAGACTTTGGATCTGCTATATATATATTTGTGTATGTGGACTACGTTGTGCGATCTATAACCCCTATCGTTATTTAGTTTCAAGAAAAATCTCAAGGCTCTCTACCTCGTTCATCCAACTGGTTTTATCAAATTTGTTTGGAATTTGTTCCGTCCAATAATCAGGTAAACCTTGATATATGCATTCTATACTACTCATTTTGTTTCTGAGTAGCATCTAATTCTTAACTGTCTGAAATTGCGATATATACAAATATGTTGGCTTAGCTCGTCATGTATAGGTTGTTATAATTTTAAGGTTTTTTAACCAGCCTCCTTTTTTGCTGTAAACCAAAAATAGAATTTCAATAATTATTTTGCATTTTGAGCACTATTGAAAGTGCAGCAGTCCAAATAAATGTGTGTCACTATAGCCACATCACATTTTAATTTTGCCTAAGAAAAGATAGATCGGTTCACTCAGTCTCTCGCCATTTACATCCTCTTTTTGTGATTAGATCTTCTTTCATCCTTGTTACATCCGTTAACTAACTAAGTATATCGCTGTTGTCATTTCTATACTGCCATCCATATAAATAAATAGAGTTGTCTGTTTGTGTGTGTGTGTGTGTGTGTGTGTGTGTTTGGGCATCAATTTTGAACGGTTTATCCCAGAGCAAAACTAAGGGTAGATTTGGAATCATTAGGTTCCTGCCATAGAAATCGGATTGCGCGACATAGCTATTTTAATCTAAAAGCGACACGCCGCCATTTTCATGTGTCGTAATAGAAGCGCTACTAACGTGGCAAAAT
>JAUYWV010139302.1:0-10666 GCA_032274565.1 Nematoplana nigrocapitula | reverse complement strand
AGAGAGAGAGAGAGAGAGAGAGAGAAAGAGAGAGAGAGAGATTTTCTTCATCATCATCTTAAACCTGGCCTATCCAAGCTCGTTTATATCACAACACCATACGTATATATATTTCGTGCTCGATATTAACATTTCTCAATAGCCTTATTCCAAATGGCGGAATAGGATGTAGGACTCATTACAAGAATTTCAGTGCGTTGCATTTAGATAGAAAATCTATAGTTTTTGCCATGTATGAGCTTAAGCGACGTTTTTTTATATGGTACCGTATTTAATCATGTTAGATCATGAATTCGGGTGCGTTCTAATGTATAGAGCAGAAAGCCTCTCGCATTATAATGGTATATAATTACAGTAGAAGTTCGAACGATCATGAAAGCCATGGGGACGCGGGAGCAAATCGCTGAGAGTTTTACCAATATCCAACACCACAATAGTAGGCGACTCCATCCATGCCCCATTACAGGCAAGGTTGTTCCACGGCTCAGTTATGAAGCTATAATTCAGATGTCGTGGATTTCATTTCCCCTCTATCATGTACACTTTACTGACAATAATGCACACACATCAGGCGCTACATCTGTCTTCTTCCTCCTTTGTTCGACATCTACATTGGTTTTACATTTGATCTCCAAGGATTTAGTCTCAAAATTTTTCTTCATTGTCCATCAAGTCAAAGTTGTAAATTGTTGGACACGACGCAAAAGCTTATTTTATGAATTAAAAAGCGTACTCGATTGTTGGCGAATCTCTCCCCTCAGCAACGCATGGCACAACAATCACGCAGTTTCACGGTTTGTCTTTCGCGGCGTCTATTTCAGTCTGACGAATTACAGTAGTTATACATCAGGGGCGCACCATGCACCCCCCCCCCGGCCCAGTTTATATTCAGAAAATTTGGAAAGTTTGCACCATTTGGAAAATTGCACCAATCAATTCTAAGACGGTTTACCAGTCGTCAATTTGGCACCATTCGGAAAATCCCACTATCCGTGTCTAAAAGCGCGTACCAATCAGAAAATTCCACTAACCGTGTCTAAAAGGGCGTACCATTCGGAAAATTTCACTAACCGTGTCTAAAAAGGCGTACCATTCGGAAAATTTCACTAACCGTCTCTAAAAGGGCGTACCGCAGTCAGAAAATTTGCATCAGAATTCGGGGAGTATCCGATACGTCTCGAGGCGTACCCCTTGAGCAAATCGGCACCCACTCGGTGATGCCGATGTCTACTTTTTAATTCTAACTATTCAATGCACGAGTTATACCAGTTGAGAGAACAACAGTTTCACACTTTACATATTCGCCTGCTTCGATGTTGCATATATATAATTGTGCACATAACTATAATCGGTTTAGAATACACATCCTTTTTAACTTGTGGTAATAATATTAATGTGTTAATCATATCTGCTCTCACTACACATCTTTCCTATGAAATAAATTGCACTTTTCCAGAAGCCAGTGTTGTGCCCTCTACTGATTTGGAAGCCTCCTAACCTTATCTCTAAATACACTCCTAAATGTCTAACGTCCAATGCCAGTCACTGAAAGGGCAGTGATTAATCAAATTGATCATAGAAAACCTGAGTCGAATCAATAATCGGAAATTATCCAATTTTTGTCAATTCGGAATTTAAGGAATCAAGTATTGACCCCCACTTTTACAAAAGCTTTCGCCCCCCCCCCGTACATGTATGTATACACTGTAGATGTATGGAAGTTTCGCACGGAAACGAGAAATTGCTCGTTTTGTGGGGTTTACTGATTCATTAGTTATTACATAAATGATAGGCATACAATTCACAGCTAAACATTTTTCTGGTGATAGCAATTCAGGGACGCTCGGCTCGGGTGTTACGATTCGTGCTGCTAAATTCCACCACTATAATTTATATTTGACTTTTGATAGGGTGAATTATTAATTCGTTGAATTGTATCTATATCATTCAGTAATGTTACAACAGCATTGTCAGATATTTTATAATTATGATATGCAACCCTATGCATGCAAACAATGCTACCAGTTCTATTGCAGTATCTCGCATAGATCTGTAACCCTTGCGAACCCAAAGATCGAAGATGAAAATGATGAATGTTAACTAATGAGTTGATGACGATTAGATCCACTTGAGCTCGACATTTGTGTCGAAAGCACTTCATGAAATGGGATTCTCATTTGCCAGATCAATTTTCTACTTCCTTGCACAAACTTCGTCGTGTTAGCGCGGAGATTCTATCGTCTGTATTTTATTTCATAATAATTATGACCAGTAGGGTCAGATGGCTGAGGTGCTATCGGCCACACCTATCACACAGAAGCGTGCACAAGCCATTCATCATACCCACATGAACCTTCATTTCTGAAGGATCAATTACTGGTCACTTTTGAATTCTCAGGCACTCATTATATAAAAACGTGTATATATATTATGATGACCATTAATTTGCATAGAACATACGTATTTATTATAATTCGGTTGGCCTTTAACATCATTTCAATTTGGTATTAATATAAATGTATAATCTAATGCTCTTCATATTTAGTTTGTCATTATCTTTATTTATAAGACAATTTTAAATGTGTACAAAATGTTTCATTTTATTTGTCATATACTACTTATATGCAGTTTATACAGCGAGTATTATTTAACGCAATTATACTGTATATTCGTCTACGACCAGTCAGCTAGGCAATCAATTTGGATCAGTGTTGCGTAATGGAATTGCGATTTTCATTGAACATTATTACTCCTGTTTACCTTGATTGGATTGCAGGTTTTGTGACTATTTTGACTGTTTTGAGTGTTGTCAAGCGTGCCTCACCTCAAGGCTCTCAGGACAGTAGTTCGTCATCTAGACGAAGTCGTCCTGTCATTAAGGATCCTTTATCTTGGTAACTTTGAATTGTTATGAGCATTGATGCATGCGCGTGTCCATGGGGGGCAGGTGGGCCACCCAATCCAAACAAAATTTTAAAAAATATATCCTGATATATCCTATATGATAACACTTCCAACACAGGCGAAATATACAATAGCATGAAAACTATAATAATTCGCAAAAAGAACAGTTTAGCAGTTTATGTTCCATGTGCTGCACATTCCTTGAATTTGGCTGGGAAATCAGCAGTTGACTGTTGTACTGTCGCCATTCGTTTTTTTTTACTTTGTGCAAAATCTGTTTTTTTTTCGGCGTCTACGCAAAGACGGAAAGTGCTAACCGATGTGACATCTTCAGTAGTCAAGCGCCTCTCAACTACTAGATGGCATGTTCATGATGATGCTACTAAGGTAGGTTTTACAGAGATAAAAACTCATCAATGACGCCAGCCAGACACCAGATTGTCGTTTGGTGGCAAAAGGCTTGATTAAGGTGATGGAAAATTTGGAAATGGGTATCATGGCTGTGTTGTGGAATGATTTGCTTCAACGTTTCAACACCATCATCTTGATGCACCACGATCCAAAGATTGACACCAACAGTACTACTGCTCTCTTTGACAGTCTCATCGAGTACACCTCGTCAGTAGTAGGAGTTCCGAGAATTTGAAAACGACTATAACTTTGTATCCACTCAACCAAATGGAATGCAACCAACGGTATTCGATTCGTCTCGACAATACCTATTCATTTATATTACTTCCGAGTTCATATCAGTAGTATACATTGTTTTAAATAGAAATCGCTGAACGAATTTCGTATCTGTGACCACTCTGCCTTAAAGAAATTTTCATTTACTGTATAGAACTTTTATTAAACTGCAAGAAACCGTCATTTACTGTATGGCAATTTTATTAAACTGCAAGAAACCGTCATTTACTGTATGGAACTTTTATTAAACTGCAAGAAACTGTCATTTACTGTACAACACTTTATTTAAACTGAATAAACTTCGTACTATAGTGTGTGACCACCCTGCCCGAGTAGTCTCCTTAAGGAAACCACCATTTTCTTTACGGCATTTCAATTAAACTGCATGGCACTGTACGTTAACACTTCGAACTATAGTCGATCAAACAAATCAATAATCGCTGATCGGATGTCTGATCTGATGGTACCAATCGATTCATCTCATCACTACCTTTTGAATGATATGCTGGATGATATGATTCGCCGCTGATTTATCGATTTTTGAAAATTTTCCCACGGGGGTCCGGGGGGTCTATGACCTTGAGTCACCTGGTTTACATGACAACGAGTTCACGTGACCTTGAGAACATCATCTGACTACAGCACGTGATGACCTTGAAGAATTTGACCTTGACCTAGTTATGACGTAATACGCTCTGATTGGATGACCTACTTTCGTTGCTAGACAGTTACTAAGGGAATTCCCTAAATGACCTTGACCTACTTTAATCTGATTGGACGAGAGCCGTTGCTAAGGTAAACTAGGTCGTTGCTATGGCTAGAGCAAACCAAACTCCTACTACTTACAGTATAAGAATTATATGACATATTTCTTCGCTAAAGCAGTGTTCAGGAAAGGTGAGCGTAATGTTTTATTAATGAAACCTTCTCCTTTGTTCTTCTGTGAATATTTGATTTGATAAGGCATGCCAGATTTAATTTAATGCACGCGATACAATTGACTGCATTTACACTGAGTCAACACATGTACACGTGAACTGTTCATCAATTTTGATTATCAATCCAGCCTGTCGTTTTATTGAATCATCCGATCAAACCCTGCTGACGTAGGCTGGGTTCCAAAGCCGGTCTATCACAATTTGTTAATGCTAGTTCGTGTCTTGTTTTTATCTCAATATTTTTATCATTAAATTGCGTAATGTCTATTGTGACATCTATTCATGCAATATTAATTATTTTAAAGTACAGTGTAAATATAGTATAGGATTTTATAATCGGAAAAATTAAATCAAAGGGAATAAATCAAAATCTTCCATCTACTTCATCATACTACATTAGCGTAGAATAAGAAGCGCAGCGGGGAAGTACTGCTCATCCTACTCCGGTGATAGCCATGAGCAACGAACTGAACTGGCTGAACCAGAAAAAAATAACAAGACTGTCTGATAATCGTCACGGATAGCAAGTCGCGGTTGGAGAGCATACGGTCAAGAGACGTGAAGACCAAAGGGATTATGCTAGCCCGGGTGTATAGGACGCTAAGACCGGGAAGGGGATAACGTTCAGTCGCACCTGGGTGCCCAGTCATTGGGCACTGGGAAACGAAGAAACAGACTGCGTAGTATAGGAGAAGCGGCAAAGTTAGAGCAGGAAGGAGTTTAACCAAAAACAAGAAGAAAACATATACCCATGCGCGATAAAGGAACATTTATGGAGATTGTGGAGTTCAGAAGACAAAAAGAAAAAGACTGGACAAAGGAAGAAGCTCTCAGCTTTAGGAAGTTCGGGATGGGTTACTATCTCAAACTCAAAGGGGTATACACAAGAAGGATTGGATTGGAAGACGACGGTCGATGTAGAAAATGTGTTGAGGAGGAAGAAGATACAGAACACGTCCTGTTGAGGTGACCCGGGACTGAGAAGATAGGCACGGCTTTTATGGAAACGGTTTCTCTACATGAGTAGGTCCCGGAGGTGTATATGCACCAACACTTTTCAAGTTGCATTCACATTGCAGCGTACCTGAATCTCGTACAGCACACTTATAGCTCATTAAAGGTTTGATAAAACTATTGAATACCACTCGTACACTCGCACAGGTTTTGCTCTTGTACAATATCTTGTTGTTATTATCCCCGGTTGAGGGGACGCGTATAGCGCCCTGATCTAGTAGGAAATAGAGGGAGGAGAGAGAAAAGAATTGCATAGAGAAAATGAGTGAGGACACAGATAGGGATAATGGACAGAGAGAGAGAGAGAGAGCGCCCCAGTAAAGAGAACGAGAAATGACAGAATACAGAAACGAAAAACGACAGAAAACAGGGAGAGAATAGAAGAGAGTAAGAGAGAGAAAATAATAAAATAATTATGAAAAAGAGAACATATGATAGAGAGAAAAGGCGAGAGAAAGAAGATTATGAGAGATAAAAGCGATTAGTCAGAGAGCAGTAAAAATAAAAAGAAGAAAGATGAGGGTGAAAGAGAATAAAATAGAAATTGTATGTAACACAGCAGGACACTCGCCACCAGAAAAGCCGACTGCATTGGGGCTAGCTAGCTACATCGGAGACAATATCCAATAGAACATGGAAAAACACACAAAAAGTAGCTAGCAACTGATGCAGTGGAATTTACTAAAATTGTTATGTTAATGTTATTTTGTTTAAAAATTTTATTTTATCAGTACAATACGTGTTTCTCTATAACGGTTAAAAATTATGAAGTTATTTTTTCTATAAATCGCTGAAATGTTGACTATTATTTTGCTTTTTTAAACATTGCCACAAAGCGCAGTATTTATTCGTCAAACAAAACTGTGGGTATATAATCTCATACACAAACATGCACTCGCCCAAATCTCCGTGGTGTAACTAACCCTAAATTATTTTTCCTATTTTACAACAGCAGTCGAGTGAAAAAAAAACAAATTTCTGAATGACAATTAAAATTCATAGAGCAATTTACACAAAAAACTCAATTAAAAAATCACATACTCTGTTCACTTCCCATATACGATGAAATAAAATATTAAACTGTGTCTGACTGACTGTTGCGTTGACTCTATAGGGGAGAGTTGTGTTCATTCGTTCGTTCGTTGGGTTTTTAACGGGAAAATTGAGGACGACGAAGGGAGAACATTGTCCAAGCTGTCAACGGCTGCCACAGTCTCCAGTTTGCGCCAAGGGACATGTTGATTTTTCTGTCGCTAATAATTAACCGGGGAATACACCCCAAAGGTCTGTGCTGCTACACAATCTGTTGCTAAACATTATCGGAACGCTTTTATCCCATACGCAAGCACCCTCCTGCACCCCTCCCCCGGACTTCGTTCTCCGGCCAGCTGCAGATCTCCCCGACTCTCTCCCCTTCCCGCAGCAGAAGTTCCCTGTATACTCACTCCAAAGAGAGTTTGACTACTCAAAGCAAAACCCGAATAAAAAGAGATCGATCTGTTTGCGGTCTGACATTTGAGCTCGGTTTTAGATATAGAAAATTTACTACTCACATATTTTCTTTGTCATTATGTGACCAAATATATTTTTATAAAAAATAATAATAAGATTGTCAGTTCGTATACTTCTTGTGTTGGAAGAGAAAAGAAAATTTTACGCAAACAACATACTGTATACCCGCTGACTAAAGTTGTGCGAACTGCTTAAATCAACTCGGCATATAGGGTGGTGTAAATTGTAGGTGTAAAATGTTTTCCCCAATATTCAGGTGTGAAGCAAAGTTATAGAGCTATATGCCCAAACTCAACGTCGCAGAGCGAGAAAGAGCAGGAGTAGACCGTTTGGAAACTGCGGAGACGACCCCGAAATCGTTACAAACGCCACCCACGCCTCATGTCGAGAAAAAGAACAAACGGAAGCATGGCTGATCGTCCCGGTCCGGTCGTTCGAAAGTCACAACTCGTGCCCAGGATAGAACCATGGTCCACAGCTATCGACGGAATCCGCGTGAGATGTCAGCTGCGTGAGGTAGCCATGCAGGAACACCATTATAGGGACCAGTGAACGCCAGATCAACGAACACAGACAGTGAGATGCAGTCTCACACTTTCAGGACTGCACTGCCGCCGACCTCTCAAACGCATCCCTCCTGACAGCTCACATTAGACACTTCCGACTGACCTTGATATAAAATCAGGTGAACTGGCGCAAAGACGATTGGATGAGGGTCCACTTCAAGGGCGAATGCAAAGTCTCTGTCGATCCGTGTTTGGAGAGAGACCGGTCAGCACTTCAACGAAGCAACATCGTATAGAAAGAGACCGCTGGCGATGATTAAACGTCTTCTGTTAAGTGATGGGAAATAGGTACACTCACAATTCTCGAAACGGCCAAATGAACAGATGATATGCGGTGTGCAGAGTTTGAAGTTTTTCCAGTCTCTGGGATAAGTAGTCTGGAAGACGAACAAAAAGTGGAGACGAGCATACTCGAGGATACTCCTAATTAGACCATAGTAGATTTGTGTCAGTTGCTGACGGCGGAAAAGGGGTTTAATAATCCTGATAGCATAATGACAACGTGCGGCAATAGAAAGGATAAAATCCACATGGTCTGTCCACGACAGGTTGATATTAAGGATCACTCCCAGGATTTTTAAGCCACCCGAAAGAAAATACTCTGCGTCTCGAGAAAGTCACCTTTCAAATAGTTTATTTTACACGACAGTTTTCCGATTGTCAATACGATCCATATCTTCTATTGATTTTTAGACCGCTTAACTTTATTAATTTATTTCCAGATGGCTTTATAAGGCACCTGGCATGGCTGAATTTTATTGCTGTAGCATTGCATTTACCCGAGATTCTCACATATTGTTTTGATGTTAGCATTATAATTTCTGCAGACAGAGTGTTGTTATATGTAGATTCTTGACGATCAAAACAACTTGAAAACTCAAATGTATATTGTTTTTTCGAATTTAATAAGCATTCACGAAGGTTTTTAAAAATGATTTAATTATTTCACAATGAAGAAAGAATATGAGCGATAGGTAGAACGTTATATCAGTTCCTCTTCAGGCGCTATTCTATCAATGAACGCTGCTTATAAGAAGACGCAACTTTCCTTTAGCTCGCCGAATTAAACAGGTGGTGGTGTATCCCGTTAACTCAGAGTGAACTTCCACATAATTTATTATGCTCTTTTCACACTGTATACACATAAAACGTTTCTTAGCAGATTAACAGCATGGATGGGAATTTTAATTGTGTCTCATTTCAACCGCGCGTTTGTTTTCCTCTCCTTTCAGGACCTGTCCTTTTGTTTTCTTCGCACAGGCCGAGGAAGCTGGATGGAAGAAATGGATGGGATGATGAGTGACGATGACAGGCTGCCACTAACAGGTAGGTATAGGTGTCTGTCTGTCTGTCGATCCCTGCTGGAACAACCTGCTCTTCTTGTCTCATCCCCTTCTTTCCTCCATCTATAATGAGCGACGTCGGGCGGGGAATATCACAAGGGGAAACATTAATTTTGCAAATGGTCTTCGATTCTGAATCCTCCTCCTCCTTCAACTCCGCCCTCTTTTCCACCCCCTTCCTCTTCTCCGTTCGAGAAAATGTTGCCGAGGAATGCACTGCCACAGTTCTACTGTAGTTACGCAGCTTGTTGGGCTAGCTCTGTGTCAACCCACGCGCACCTCATCACACCATGCACCCCCCCCCCCTCCGCGCTCTGTTCCGTATCATTCATACATGAATAGCACATATTGCGACGGTCTGGTGTGCACTAGGTGAAATAGCTGGGAATTAGCCAAAAGGTGCCACCAGACACAGTCGTGTGGGTCAGTGTTATAGAATCATGTGTGTCCACAGATTCCATTACGCCCATCCCTAGTCTATTGTTCTAACACGATTCAGTGGTCAATCACCATCACCACCTTTAAGTGTTTCTCCCACTGACATTAATTATGAAATAGAAAAACGATTTCTCTCAGACCACTGCTGCCTTTCAACACGGTCAAAACCCCTCACGTCTGTCGCTCTTAAAAAGCAAATTTGAGAGCCAAAACTGAGTTTTCTTTATTAAAATAAAATCTTTCGACGTTCAAACAGCATATACAGTAGTTGAATTTGCCAGTAGATGTTAGGTGCATTGAAATGGAAAACGCTTTCGACAAAAATCCTTTCTTCGTCATCAGCTGATTTTCCTCAAATGAGACACAAAGGTTTGCAATTTCTATGCGATTAAAGACACACAAATATGGAAAATATTTAGGAAATTCTATACAGCTAATTGTAAGCGAGAATTGAAAAAACAGGTCAAATAATGTACGTTGTACAGATTTCATATATTATGCAATCGATTATCGAAAAGAAAGGATTGCCATTGGAAACATTAGAAAAATCTCTTAAAATAACTTATATAATCTTTACTGAATAAAATATTCATTTACTTTCTATAATAGCTCCTTTATGATCCTGCTAATTTTTTATTAGTATTGTCTGATTATTTTTGCATTCATAAAAATGTGTATAATTTATAATATCTTGGTAACTTGTTTCTGTCATTTAATCGATCGGGAAATCTAAGTGTTATTTACCGAATAATGAAGCAATTCCGAGAGATCTTTCCCTAATTAGCTTGTTAGTATATAATATATGTATTGATTTCAAATAATCGATTTGTACAATCAGCAACTATAATAGCGACAAAAGGATTATATAATGCTTCATATTTTTACTTTGCATTATTTTGATAATTGCAAACTCCTTCTCTATATTGTCTAAACGGAAAAGAATTGTCGAGGAGTGAATAAATTATTTAAAAAAAATTAAATAAGTAAAAATATATATTTAAATAAAATAGCGGTTTATAAAAACAGATGCATTTGTACATATGTCTACTACACGAGAGTTCCTTCTTTGATGAGGAGCTCAAATAGTATCCGTACTCTTATTTTCGTTTCAATTCGAATTTCCGATGTTTCCAAAAACTAGTACTATGTATGAATGATCTACATCCAGGGGCGGATCCAGCCCGAAATTTGGGGAGGGGGGGCAACTGTTTCGAGGGCCACCAAACCTACCTACAAACAATCCCCGGATTTGGCCCACTATTCT
>JAUYWV010139291.1:0-10666 GCA_032274565.1 Nematoplana nigrocapitula | reverse complement strand
CAAAAAGGAAACTGAATCAGACTTGTCTTCAGCACGCAGTCATTGTGTAAACTAAACATTTGGTAGCTGCGCTGCCAAATGTTCGGCTGTACGAAAAATATATATTGTTTTCTGTAATTCTTTTGGAAAAATATGGTATTTTTCAGGTAAAATATTTTAAATACAACTTCTTTTCCAGCAAAATTGCTTTTTATCTAGTATGAGTTGCTGTCTCAGGGCCATGCCCCCCCCCCTTTGGCTACGTCACTGACATTGTCTGCTGGAGCAAGTCACCCAAACCACGAGAAAGTCGTCTGCATGGGGGTTCCCATTTATGAACGTAAGATCTGCTTATTGTAAAGTTTAAGGCATCTGCATATATTACAGAGTACAAGCGAAAATATATACTGTGTGACTTCGGAAGATCATTTGCATGCAAACGTCTCTTCTTATTAAACAACAATTCGATGTCTCATAAAGATGTTTTCCCGGTATAAGGAATGTTAGCAGGGAATTCTGTAAGCGCCATTCTAATATAATCACACATAGGAATTTGGTGCCATTTAAATAGAAACAAAAGCCGAGGTAAATGCGCCATCTACTGTTTACTGTTTGATGTAGTCTGTCATCCTAATACCACTATATCAAATAAGAACTTTCCATAGATTATAATCGACACCCACGAACTATCAGGTGGTTACTTAGCAACACAAAGTGATTGTTTTTCTCGCTTCTAATTGGTCAGAAAATCAGACGGCTCCAACTTAACCATTTTCAGTGTGCTGTTTGCTGCTGACAGTGTGACAAGGCATGGGAAGCCAAGTTGACTGAAGTCTGACTGACTACTAATCTCCCAGCCGTTCTTTCTCTCATCGGGTGTGGTTTGTTTGTTTGTTTGTTTTCTCATCGAAGTAGTTGGGTATATTCAGAACCGTGTTCTCATTCGAAAACTGGCATATCTAATCCAGAACAAGCCTTTTAGCTCAATATCTGACCACATCAATCAATGACTTCCTTTATTCTAATTACTTAGCTCACAGTTTTTCCAGACATTGTACTTCATAGCGACGGACATGCTCTCTCCGAGATGGTCTATAATTTCACAGCAGGGCTTCAGTGGAGCATCCTCCTGTTTCACTGCCTCGGACGCCTCCCTGGGCCCGATGACCGGAAAGCCGCCAGCCTCCCTGGAAGCCGTCTATCGAATTGCCGAGAGTGAGGTGAAACATTATCACGAATCCATCGAGGAGATTTCACAGCGGTTCAACTATGAGCAAATGCTCCAGACGAAAGATACTTTCTCCGAACAGTCCACCCTCTTGAACACTATCTATTCGAAGCTCATCGTCAATCCGTCCGACATTGTCAGCTTCAGCGATTTCGAAAGTGTCTGTTTGGTTCGAAGTACACTGATATCGGCTGAGAAAAAACATCCGAGTTTCAGCAGTCTGTGTGAATACGGAAAATTCATCGAAGAACTAACAGTGCTGCTCAGGGGGGTCGAAACCAGGCTCAGCTTTGCCCTCCGCAGCCACCTGCTTCACTACTGCCAAAGTTTGACATATCTGTGCAGTTATCGGAAGCGTGAGTTCATGATCCGCTATGATAAGAGTATTCGCAAAAATCGGCCGGAAATTTTGGCCGACTTGAAAGAGTTGAAGACTCTCCGAGCCGAATTTGTCGATTATTCGCGTGATCTTCTCTACTCTGTGGATCACTGGTCAGCTCTGCTTCAGTGCATTCGGATGATCCGGGCGTCTTTCAATAAGTTGTACTACTTTGTCATCGAGTGGGTGGAGGAGGATCGCTCCTACGTGACCAATATTTGCAAGCGACTCGATGAGGCTCTGAAGGAACGGGACAGCATAGCCGAACAGATGAAAGCCTTGGACGCCAAAGCCGGCGGTGCTGAAGAGATTGCCGGGAGGATCAGTGACGAAATTATGCGCGAGGAGAGACATCTCAAACAGTTGAAAAGTCAACTGCGACGCGTTCGAGCGAGTCAGGAACGAATGAGCCATAAAATCGGTCTTCTCAATTCGCAACGCCTTCAAGGTCTGGACGACTTGGACAAACTAGTCAAGCGCCTTCGCTTACTCGAGATTCAACGAAAAAGGTTGAAGAAGCGAGAGAGCAGCGCCTCGCCGATATGTCGCGATATCCAATGGTTCAACGCCGACAGAGTCGACTACGAGAAGCGCCTTTTCAAGTCGGAAGACTCGACGAGTGCTCTGACACGTCATCTCGAACGCCTGACAACGTTTGAGCAGCACCTCCTAGATATCATCGGCGAGAAAGAGCAGGTACTGCGTTTCAAAAAGAAGGTTCAACGAGATCGCATCAGTGAGTACAATCGTGGTAGGAGCAAGAGGGAAACTCTAGCGAATGCGTACAACGAATTGCTGCTGGAAATTTCCGATCTGCGTGTCCTCCATGCCAAGAAATTCAGGTCGTTCTCCGGTCTACGCGAACTCCACAGCTTCGGTTTTATTAGTAAGAAAACATTAGGTGAGTAGCATTGGCTTTGATGAAGAAAAATATTTGGGTCAAATAAAAGATAGTACATTAGTACATCGAATAACCAGAAAAACCATTTAACCACAAGTGATTTCGTTGCTCAGAACGACACAGGTCAGGTGCTCCATTAATCACGAGCAGTGAAATAGTTGTGACTACACAAGATCGGAGTGAGTATATATGTGCTTTTTCCAAAATCGTTACGCCTAAAACGTAATATATTTGCTATAAATTTAACAGACTACGATTGCTTTCAGTGCTCGATTTGAACGTTTTAGTCACTATATGTACAGTACTGTATATTGAACGAGGAATATCAATAATATTGATTATGTTGTGGTTTATTTCTAAGATAACTATGACGTTGCTATAGTATATTGCTTTTAAATTTTGAACAATTTTAAATTTTCGTAATATGAACAATAAATAGGAGAACTCAAGTCCAATGTGAACATTTATTATATGCCATTGCGACCAGTTTCAATTATTCAACGTAATTATCATTAAAAAAGCATTTAAACCCTAGTGACTGTTTCTCGCTCTGTTACAATGTCACTTTGTTTAAATGCTTCCTGATGATTATCTTGAATGATCGAAACTTTGAGCTAGTTTTCCGCCTTTTCGTATTATAGTTATTCAAATGAGTCTAGAATATCTATTCTTTAAATCTAATTGTTTTGGAAGCAAACAACACCTGCATTATTTATACATAATAAGAAAGTTCTAGGAATATTCTGTATACTAAACCAGGTGGCATCAATTTCAGACATTTTCCTTATGTACCAGAATCTCTAAGACTTCAAAGTTAATAAATCATTCATCAGTGCTTATAGGTATATACGTATTTCTGAAGTTGTAATCTGGAATGTAACTGCATCTCTTCTTGGCAACGGCATATGTTATTTATTTTTGTCGTTCCACATTACAATACGTCACTGGGTTTGGTAAAACGCAGGAAGGACTATAGTGGACTATACTGTAATGATACAACTCGAGACTTTCGCAGCTATCGCTGTAAATATTTGATCGCAAACGTTTTGACACTTCAAATATTTGAAGAGTTTTCCGCATTGTTACCCAATTTTTTTCCATATAATAATGGGGCAATAGACTACGTACAATAAAAAAATCGCCTATTGTTATACAGTCGGACAAAAACGGCATAGCTAAATTCAAAATATTTATCGTGATTCTGTCGATAATCAATAATCATTTCAAATTTAAATGTCATTAAATTAAACAATTTTGCCTTAAGTTTTCACAAGTTGTCTGAATCATGCCGCACCTGACTGATGGCGAGCGATGGCAAGCGGTTGGGATGAGAAGAGCGGGTCTGGGGCATGGAGTCAGATCGTGGTCCATCTTGGAAGGTCGAAGAGTAGCATAGGACGGTTGTGAAGAAGTAGTGGCAGGAAACAGGACAAGTGAAACACAGAGGTGGGAATCGAAGGCCACGATAGTTAACAGGTTACCTCAGGTTCATGCCACTGCTAGGCTAAACTGGGCCAGTAAACGTCCGTGGTTCGTGGATCAATGGCAAAGTGGAGTTGGACGCGGACGAATCTTCATTCAAGCTCCAGAGAAGAACTATGTTTTTGCGGCATTCTCGAGCACCCCCATCAGCAATGGGCATCGATCAATACACACTACTAATGGGAAGTGAAGATCGATTCCCACCAACCATGCCCACCACAGCAGGACTGTGTGGTTAACATGATATACTACTATGATAGTAGTATGCAGAGGTGGACACCAGCATCCACTCATGCAAAGGACAGCAGTCACAGGAGGAGACGCCAAACACCGGACAGTTTTTGTTCGTCCTGACGGACTTAGTCGGAGCACCGCGATGGGTACGGCCTAATAACACCTGGTTTTTGGACAGCCCCTGAAATTAATCATGAAAGGTTGACCTAGCCGAGATTCGAACCAGGGAATCTCGGTGTTCGTGACAAGCGTACTACCACTAGATAGTCGTGGCGTCTGGAACTGTGCGTTCGAAGAGATCACACGTGGCGGTGGTTCACTGATGATGTGGGCCGCATTTCACCAAACGGACAAGTCAGCTTTGGGTTTTTTAGGGCGAGTGAACGGGCCCGGTGTATCAACGGGTGTTGGCGTTGGGACACAGTGGAAGGTTCGCCACAATATACGGTATTTGCCCTGACCGTCAAAGAGCCCAGGCGTCAACCCCATCGAGCACATGTGGGACTTTCTTAAGAGGCGTATTGAGGGTTGTGCTCTGCCTCGCAAACCAGTTTGCCCCATCGTGTCCAGTCAGTACGATATGCCAGCGGGTGGTACATCCAATCGTAAACTATTTATCGCTTTCCTGTCATTAATTTGTTATTGCGTACATATTGTGCAGACGTAATCTTTGAAAATATAAACAAACGCCTTATGATATCACTTGGCAGTTATTTTGAATTTTTGTATAATTATACTGTAGTATTGGTATTTTGAATCAAGCTATATGTCATTTTTGTCCGACTTTATATTACTCGCATTTTGTATGCAGTAAAACTTTAATAATTTTGTTCCATTTTAGTTTGTAATATTTTACTAATAGGATTTTAATTTAATAAATTCGGTATTATATTTTTGGCCTACCCTGTATTTGTCTATGAAACATTTAGAGATTTTGTTACGCATAAGTAGATTTATAAAATACATTAGCATAACTTTTCAATAACTCTTATACTGTATTTACATTCAAAACTAGTAAGTAAAATATTTTTGCTCACCAAATTCGGTGAACAAATAACTGAAACTAGGCTTACCCGAAATTCTACTAGCTAAGGTTCAGAAGGCCATCGGCAAGATGAAATCCAGGAAATCACCAGGCTATGATGGAATCTCTGCGGAAGTGATTCTAGCATCTGATGAAGAAGGTGCCTGCAACCACATCTGGATCGTCAAAAAATGACCAGAAGACTGAACTAAGACTACGTGTTTTGTCGGGGCGAGTGCTGGTGGGGCAAAGTCATTGAGTAACAATATAATTCTCGTTGATTACCGGTTAACGATCGACAAATAAAGAACTGACGCTTTCATCAACAACTGTGACAGATAGCATTCTGTATTTGTTGACGCCAGGCAGATCATATTGGATTTTGAGGTAGAAAGTTATAGGTAATGTTGTGAATATTGGATACACAGACAAGCCCCGTGTAATGCTTACTGGGCAACATTTAAGCCTACAATTAGCACGTCGGCTATGTATATAGTCGACAGTAGTAATGAATAGCTAGGCTCTACCCAAGCCACGGTCTAACCCCCACCCCCGTCCAGCGGAAAAAGCACTTGAGCACGAGGCAGCGTACGCAATCAAGCGTGACCCCCCTCACCGCGGAAACGTACTCGAGTACGTGCTAAAGTATGCATTCCAATCAGACTACTTATAAGCGAATATAAGTAGTTAAATATAGATGTAACATTATTTTTAATGTAGAGTGAATTCCTAGGTTTTCGTGTACGGCGAATCGAATAGTGCTATTTATATTTCCATCAGACTACTTATAAGCGGATATAAGTAGTCAAATAGGGATGTAACGTTAGAAAGAGTGAATTCTTAGGTTTTCGGACATGGAGAATGGAATGGTGTTAGCCAATTTAATGTCAAGAGTGAATTCTTATCGAAATATGCCTGATTCTGGTGTAAAGCGCGCGAGGCCCTCCGATGCACTCTAGTGCGCACAGCTCACACTAGAGTGCATCGGAAAATTCTCTTGAATTCCTAGGTTATGACTACAATTTAGTATCTCCATTTCGAATGTATAATTTAATACTCTTGAACTGTATGCTATGTGATACATTGGTGGCGCATTTTTTCTATAAAGGTAACTAAATATTCATTGGCTCTCTCCAAAGTATTTGGTCCAGAAAAGTAAGGTAATCGAGTGTCATTTAATTCACTGAAAGGTATTTGATATGCTTCATTTACATACACCAAGATTACCTTTTCTATACAATCTAAGATGATGAGTTTTAACCTCGTTTGTGGAGAGTATCGAAGTGAATTCTTAGGTTACGACTGATGATTTCACTTTGGAATTGATGTTTTATCTAATGTGCATACCAAACGGCCTAATGAATTCCTAAGTTACGAGTATTACCTATGAAGTATAAACAAAACAGAGCAGACCAGAAGTGTGGAAAATGTACAAATTTTGAGAAATATAGCCATTTGCTTCAACTATTGACTAAAGGCGATGTAAGTACTCGAAAGGGTATTCTGTTAAAAGCACCTCCTGATAGGATTAAGGCTCTCATTGAACTCAGTCTTCATTTTCTACAGGGTAATATTTAAGTCCTGCAGACTACGGTAAAGAAGCTCAAACGACGGAAAACCACCTTGAGAGAGCTAGCGGCATGTCGAAGTGTGACGCATGCACGCCAACACCTCAATCAGGAAGGGAGTATATTTCCGTTTCTTATTCCATTGTTAGCTGCAGTTCTACCAGCCGCGGCAATATCTGCTCCACTCATAGCCAAAAGTGTTGCACGGAATGCTACCAATGCGACCTTGGACGCGGTGGGAAAGCAAGCGACACAGTTTATCAAAAGACTATAAAAACTGACAGTGCAAGTGTATTGAATGGAAACGCATCTGGAAAAGTATAAACAACTTGAGGTATAAGTATATGACATAAATCATAAAATGGACATAAATGGACCACTACATACCTCTGTTACAAATCTTGCAACGTGCTTATGGGAAGACACGTAAAGCTATTATCCGAACAGTTCCGAGCGGGATTATTCGAGCTATAACAGATATGTGCCAAAAATTCTTAAATGGAAAACTACATCTTTCCTCCAATAAGATGTATAAGCTGAAACCACATAGAATAAAACTGCATACATTGGCCAAATGTAGAGGAGAAAAGGGTGTTTGTCGCGCGCGTCATCATTTACAACAGATAGGTGGATTTCTACCTCTCCTTCCTCTACTTGCTGCTGCAGATCCAATGATTGGAAAAGCTCTGCTCGGAATTGGTGCGAGTGCATCCGCTAGTGCAGTGGGACATGGAATTCGAAAGGCTATAAACTAATGTTAACACTCATGTTAAAAAAGCTACCACCTCCTCATCTTCAAGACTATCAACAATATAAATTGTGTATATTGAAACGTCAAAATGGCCCCGTGTCCCATCTGCAACCGGTCAATCATTCGCATGGCAAATTATCCGCGAAAAGCGCATAACTTATTTTATAACACTACACAACCAACGTCATTGAAAGAATTCATTCGACTATTAAAAATGTTCCCCGTTAATTCTGAGGATTGGGTATTTCTGGCGAAGCATCGCAAACAACTCGAGCGTTTCTACAACGGAGGTGACACTCCCAGTCGAGGTTTTTCAGGTTCTCGATCAGAACTTTGATAAATATCGAACTGCAACTTTATCAAAGTTAGTTATTCTGGATGGACTACTACCTTCACCCCAAAAGCATGATCAATCTGAGGGCAGTAAGGTGGAGGGAGCTGATAAAGGACGTATGGATTCTCAACTACTGTATAAACAAAAAGTGAAGTTTACCATTCTATTAACAAAAGGAATTCTCAGTATCCTTTTTAAAAGACTCATAAATATTCAGACGTGTGTGTGGATCAATAAAAGTAAAGTATATTCCTATTCTGCTAATTCTAAATATGTTCAACAGTGACGATGACTCTAGCGACGATGAGCTGATTCATGAAAATAACTCTAATAAGGATAAACTTGTTCCTATTGTAGGCATGGCCATAAACGAGATCGTATACCAAGAAAAATAAGAAAAGAACATACACAAGCTGTCTAAGAAAGTCATTGGTCGACTCGACTACTACTTTTTTATCAGAGACAATTTTGAAGAAAGTAGTGCCTTTGTTGACAGTGTCGAAGACAAGGTTGAGAAACTAAGAAATACGCTAGGTGGAAGTTATAATTCTCTACTGCCACAAACTTTGTCAACTTTTAAAGTTTTATTTGAGGAAGAAATTCCCAGTCGTAAATATAAAGAGAGGGATGAGGACAAATCAACTGACGAGGATGAATCAGCTAACGAGGACAAATCAACTGACGTGAATGAATCAGCTAACGAGGACGCAGAGAGCATGTCAACTAACGAGGATGCGGAGAGCATATCAACTGATGGTGACTGGTGGGTTAACAGTGTTGATAACTCTAGCGAGGATGACCTTGTCCCCATTATAGGCATGACCATAGAGATCGTATTTGATGATGACCATGGTGGCGGATAAAGGCTGGGCGACTAGCCTCACATTCTTCTCGGTGAGTAAAAGCCAACTGTGAAAAGTTTGAGGAAGGAAGATCTCGTCGCTTCACTCTGCGTTCCACATCATCCCATAAATGTTCGATGGGATGAATTCAAATCCGGGCTTCTTGCTTGTCAATTGATCTTCCCAATCCCAGATGAGTCGAGGAAATTTAGCACCTATATAGCATGACATCGGTGAAAAGTTGTATTGTCATCCCGAAGACACCAAGCTGTTTGTCTAGATCCCAGGAGACTTTCCGCCCATACGCCATTGTTGTCCAGCGTGGATCCTAGCGAAGAAGTCATACTCTTGTTCTCCCGCGTCAACATGAGGAAGCGCGACCATCCCTATAAAAAGTAATGCGTCTCCATTGTGCCTCGCGGGAGTGGCAGCGGCACATTGCGCACTGGAGTCTGAGCTGACGATTCCCAGGAGGATGCGTAAGTGAAAATCGATTTAGATAATGTGCCATGCGCCGTATTCATGCCTGAATTTAATAATGAATGAAATATGATTGCGTGGAACTATAACTGACACAAACCATTATCAACTTTTTGTCCAACTGTTCACAAATGATGAGGAAGTTTTGAGAAATCTATTGTATGTTAGTAAACATTGCCGCTAAGTTTGCTGACATTCTGTTGGCTGGTTCTAGAGTTCGCCTTCCAGCAAAGAAAGGCTAGATATAGGCGTATCTCAAATTATATATACATTTTCTGCCAGATCTATTCTTTGTGGATATTTGTATTTTGATATTACAGTACAATCGGTTAATAAAAGAAGATATCGATTCAATGTTCCCTCACGTTCTTTTATCTCAAAAGGTTAAATGATAAAGTTTATGTAGTACTTTCGACACTGCCGCCGTTTCACAAGCACTCGCTTTCTAACTCATATCCACCCCTCGCTCTCCGCGCTACGTAGGTTTTTTGTCAACTGACTGTCTCGCGCGCAGGTGAATGGATGCTATGTGACGTCATCTTTCGTCCCCATTAACGCTAATTTAAAAATTTAGCGATGGAATACGCATACTACTTGCGAGTAGTATATCTCGCTTAAATTTTGAGTTTTTAAAGAAATTGAGCATTTTTAATCTTCAATGGCCCAAATGGGTACCAAAACGTAGCGAGAGTTGTGTCCCGTCATTCATTGGGTGGATACCGAAAATTTCAGCTCTCCCCGAGTGATAGTATTTTAGGAGGTAGATAGCGAACACCTAGAGACAATTTATTTTTCAAAGCCCTCCTTGTTTCACATTCCGAGGATGTCTTGATATAATTAATTCTTAGTAAGTTTCATTGAACTGCCTAACAAGCTTGATTGCTTCATTTATTAGCTGTGACATCATTCAACTTAAGGCTTGAACGACGATGTAACTGTACTGAAACTAGATACAGTTTGACACCGATATCGTTCTTCGAAATGATGCATTGTGGAAAAACAGACATATATAGATACGAGGATGCTTCAATGCTTCATACTATACTGCTATATGACTGGTGTAAATAAAAATGGAATCTTTATCAAAATTGACAACTAACGAACTTAAAAGATAGTAGTAAAGATTGGTACCTCCCGAGGCCACCCCTCCCCTCTGTAGCAATGTGTTATCAAAAGTTGAACACAGTATAGATCGATGGCCAAACATTGATACCTCCCTAGGCCACCACCCCCGCTGTGAATTTTGTTGAATTTGTGCTCAAGTTTCAATTTAGAGAAGGAAGGAGATGTTGGATGTGAAAAAGAGTTACTTTATTGTGTTCGCCGTGGTCGAAAACCTCTAACTATAAATTTGGGGTAAATTGGCGAAGAGATGGAGGAGAAAGTAGAATTTGTCTTTCCGACTTTTCTGATTGGTCGCTAGCTGCATCAATAGGAAGTGTGTTGGTGAACGTATATAAGGTG
>JAUYWV010139280.1:0-10666 GCA_032274565.1 Nematoplana nigrocapitula | reverse complement strand
CTCGACAAGAGAACTGGTCGATGTCCCACACAGCGGCAGCCCGCATCAACTCCGGATGAACGCGGTCCACCCCGTTCACTGCACTTCTGAAAGAAGCCGGTGTGACTGAGCTCTTGACCATCGCCACTGCGGCGGCCGGGTCCCTCAGAGAAAGAGCCCTCCGCCACCGCCAACCAACCCTCATTCAGGTAGCTGCGCCCAACGGAGCATTGCTCCGCGCCTCCGCGCGGTGGGCAAAGGCGGCCAGCTCCGCAGGAACTGGAAGTCCACCGCCACCGAGATAGCTGCGACCGCGGGGCTCGAGGTTCCCCCAGGAACCTTCCGGAGGCCGGCCCGGCCCGATGGGAGAACCCGGCCGGTATAAACCTCCACCCAGACCTCATCTCGGCCTGCTCTTGGAGCGACCCGCCTCACTTTAGGAAAACCATCACCCAGGCAACCATTGACGGCCTCCCCCCAGCGGACATTGTCCTCTGGACAGACGGTTCCGCCAGTGAGGGCATTTCTAACGGTGGTGCGGGTATCTTCCTCCAAGTCCGGAATAAGAACCCAAAGAGACTGGCCTACCCCACCGCTAAAGTCGCCTCTTCCTTCCAGGCGGAGGCTGTTGCTTGCCTCCGCGGGCTGGAGGCCGTTCTCTCCCTCCCAAACTTTCCGGAGGTATCTGGCCGACCCCCACGCTGCCACACACCGGGCCTACCTCCAAGACGGCACTCTCCGCCATCTTCCGGGAATAACGCGAGCGGACAGCATCGCCCTTGTACAGCTGCGAACCGCACACTCTCCTCTTCTTGCCGCCCACAGTCATCGTATCGGCATCTCCGACTCCCTCTATGGCCTTTCTGCCTCCAACTCCCGGAGGACCTCCCACATCTATTCCTTCACTGTCCCTCCCATCATTTCACTCGTCTTTCTTGTCTAGGTGACAACCCTTCCCTCGGGATCCTGGCGGACGCGGCCAGGGTGCTGACCTTCCTCACGGAGATCGGGGTGCTGACGCGCCCTCCCGACTGGGAATAATAATAAGAAGAAGAAGGTCAAGGAGGTTAATAACGGTGTGGCAGAAGGAAGCCTCCCACAGAAAATTTCATTAAAAAAGTTGCAGGGCACCTCCGAAAATGGGGGACCGGACTAGGGCAGGGTTAGGGTTAGGCATGTACCCAGCAACGTTTGTACCTACTGCTAGTGTCTAATATTTCTCTGAAATTACAATTGTACCGTCGATACACAAACCACTGCCTAAGGGCATCCGTCGTTACAATCCTGAAAGAACACGGATACTCCAACATGGATGTCTGTGCCATTACAGGGCACAAAAACACACATAGTATCGACAGATATAATAAAAAAGGACGAGACCCGCACTACAAAGAAATGTCAACAGTGAACAACTTTACAGTTGGGATCTTTAAGTAAAGAAGTGCAGATCGCAAACTTAACGAAAAAAAAAATCATAACAGTACAAAACAAGGAATAGTCTGAGAGGCAATCTGGCGCCTTCGAACTGCACTTCAATGACATTTAACGGTTGCACGTTCAATATCAAAGAATAGTAAAATGATTAGAAAACTATAGAAAATGTCTTTGTAGAATTTTATCAATGCCGTTAATGTCGTTATTCTAGTATGTTTAAATCTATAAATTTTAAAAAGTACATATTGTTTGCGCGTTGTTGCCCAGTTTTTGCATCATTGTACACCACATAAATTAAATACAATGAATTTCATGACATAAACTTTAAACGTGTAAAAAACATTAGCGGTACATAACGCGAATTGCAAAAGGCATAAGAGTTTGTTTTTACGGTATATCAAAATTGGAATCTTCATTTGATTTCGTTGACACTTATGGTGCAATTGTAAAACGTTCCATTGAATTGCACGTGTAGCGGTGATTTTTCCCCTCTCTGTACTTCAATTGATGAGGCCAATTTCTTTTGTTCATTTGTACTGCTGATGATAACTTTTCCACCACCTACAGGCAATACCGATCTCACAGTTTTGAGTAGTTCAATTGCAAAGCCTGAGATATTTCCTGATGGGTCTCATCCCTGCGTTTCACGTTGCACACTGCTCGGGTTTTTGTGTCCAACAATGTTAGCCACTTCTTCATTGGATTTCCTCTGCTATTTAAGCCCGGTTATCACAGTCACCCTGATACAGTGATTGGTTTATCTTTTATAGAGAGGCACTATTTTCGAAAGAGTTGACATAAGTTTGTCTGGTTTGTTTTTTCCGATTACGGCTTTGTGCGAATACCACATTTTTCTAAAATTAGTTAGTGGTTTGGGAAATAGGGGAGTTCCATTTGACGGAAGTTTACTGAAATAGAGTTCATAAGCTTCTACAGGACATTCGATACTTTCACTTTCATTAGCATACACTCGATGAGAGCGGGCATGTTCAAATTCTTTCTTTGACAACGATACTTTCGTATTCTTTGACAGAAGATTGGTTTTTATGCGTAAATATTTTTGACCCGTGCTATCTATGCTGATACCGTGATTCAACGTGAAAGAAATGGTAACGTTTCTCATTTGCGAAACGAAAAATAATACATACAATTAAATACAATTTCTTGCTGCAAGATATTCGGATCTTTTCTGTCAAAGAATTAACGAATTTTCACCATGTCTTCATCTTCAATGACAGGATATTTCTCTTCAGGAGATTCTTGATTTGATCGCTTGTATTTATAGACCATAGATTTTAACATGTTATGCGATTTAGCAAATTCATTATCGCCAATTATATTGAGATCTCTTCTTCCAACTTCAGTTTGAAAATAAACAATGCCGCCCGGATGCAAACCAAAGTAGCAGGTGCGTAATAACGGCCGTCATTAGTATGGAGCTCAGAATAGAAATACCATATGTAATCACAAAGTATGGTCTTCGGCATATCACCGAGATTAGTTGATAACTTTTTAGATAAAAGAAAATTAATAAATTTCTTAGAATAGTTCTATAATTGTTGTTTTGATGACTTTGGAATCCATTCTGCGTCTAGGGTGCTTAGCTAAGGTCAATTTCGGAGGATATTTCTTGCATTTCAGGTTCTATATTATCAAGCATACTTGCAAAATTGCTGGATAACTCATCTATCGTTTGCGATCACTGCTTTCAGATGTTTATCTATCTGCATTTGTAGTAGAATAAAGGTTTAAATACAGTAGAATAAACGGTCAAATTTTGCTTTTACTAAATAGTATATATCCAGGGAATGGTTAGATAAATAACCGTATACCCCTGTCAGAAATAATTTATACACTTATGAATAACTGAATATGGCTAATTCCAAGATCTCTAAAAAATAAGACGAATTGTAGAACCCGTACACCAAATAAAAAGAAGAAACATGGTATGAAACTAGATCAGTAATCCGTAAAAATATCATCGGAAAGTTTTTAAATCTCATTAAGTAATCTGGCACAACTTACTAAAAAATACACTAATCACTCAATTAGAGTTACCTCGTGCACTTTCCTTGGAGAGGCTTTCCCAGAGAATGATATCCGCGGTGTCTCAGGGCATAAATCAAATGCATCCTTAGCATATACGAACACACAAGTGAAAAGCGCCGATCTGAGATGAGCGATCATCTCAATAAAGAAATTGACTGCTCAACTAACATAATTTAAAAGCCCTTACAATTCAACAACGATGATCTGTGGGTTAGGGTTATGACTAACGCTCTCTTATAGGAGACATCGACATGACTGAAAAAGTTTAACAGTAAATCAGAGTATGTTGACTTTCTTTAGTTAGTCAAAACCCTAACCTACCGCGCACTGGCTATCTCGTCAAATGAATTCCTGAAAGGTGAGCTCAATACCATAGAGGCACTTCTTCTGAAAAATGAATATCCTCTGGATTTTATCCGCCGGTATATGAATTTCACCAGAAGTAATTCTCCCATAACCCCATCTATAGGACATGCTAAGAAAAATACCTTCCTTCAGTTGCCTTACATCGATGACAAGTCAAACAATACTGCAAAGAAAAGGATCGAGACTATACTATCGCTTGTTGCGCACCTGCTGTGTCGGTTACGTTTTATTCACGATCTCAACCTCTATGGACACCTGGGGGTAAAGACCGTGTGGATGCAATGCCTTCATCTCTTGTGTATCTATACGAATGTAGTTCTAATACTACCTATGTTGGCCGCACCACACGTACTTTGACCAATCGGATAAAGGAGCATATTCCCACAGGTGTTCTTCAAGGTAAGAAGTCCAAGTCATCGTCACATATAGCGCGACATCTCAACGACCAACCGAACTGTGTGCCTACCAAAAGATACGATGCCATATCCCGTTTTAAAGTCCTTGTGCGTGCTAAACACTTCAAAACCCTCCTTTATTTACTCAAAAATAATTTTATTATCTTCGTTTATTTTAATTTTTTGACCGCCCATATAGTCCATTGATTTCTGGTTTTAGTTACGCTAAATGTTAATCTTCTAATATTGTATTGATTAGCTGGTTCACCATTTCACTGAATTCTCTGCTGGTTTTCTGAGTTACATTCATTGCGTGAAGCGCTCTCTGATGAGCTGCGCCGAAAATTCATTTTAGATAAAGAATTTAGAGCGAACTGACTTATTTTACCCATGTTACCATTGGCGTAGCATTTTCTGGAGTCATCAAGCATGCAAATCTGTCAAGAGAGTTGGGATATAAATACCGGTCAGACATACATACATACCCACATTTCTCTAATTATAGATAGAATCCACTTTTAAAAGCTAGATTGATTGTGTTGCTTAATTTTGGTGCTGACGGAGGTTTAAAACGCTTCAAAGACAGCACAGAAAAGGTGTGTATATATAAAGCGATGCCAGGGAAATCGCCTAAGATGCTTGGGTGAAATGTTTGTACTATCAATGGGATATGAGTATGCAAAACAGAAAGGTCATCTATCGTTCATTTCACATAGGAAAATGGAAATAAGCAGGAAACACACATACGATGTTTATGCTGCTCGTTTGCTTAATAAAATTTATATGTTTATAATTTGAAACCATATACCTAACACAGTCAAAATGTGCTCTTTCCAACAAACTACACAATTATAAATGTGTGTTTCGTGGTTACAAAGAAAAAGTTGTGTTTCGCACACATTCTATAACGCAAATTGACGCTGCTTTATTTTATTTATTAAACACAGCGTAGCCTGTATTTAGCAGAATACTATCTATAGTTAGAGAAATGTGTGCATGTATGTCTGACCGGTATTTATCTCCCAACTCTCTTGACCGCTTTGCATGCTTGATGACTCAAAAAACGAGATGCGAAATTTCTAATTGAAAGGCGCACAGCAGAAAATACCCCAAAAGCTATGCTAATAAATGAGCGATTGCTGCGATGCCAAACCAATATGCTGCAGATGAGCGTTGCTGCGATGCTAAATCAATATGCTGCAGATGAGCGTTGCTGCGATGCTAAATCAATATGCTGCAGATGAGCGTTGCTGCGATACAAAATCAATATGCTGTAGATAAGCGATTGCTGCGATACTAAATCAACATGCTGCAGATAAGCGATTGCTGCGATGCTAAATCAATATGCTGCAGATGAGCGTTGCTGCGATGCTAAATCAATATGCTGCAGATGAGCGATTGCTGCGATACTAAATCAATATGCTATAGATAAACGGAAAGTCCGGACAATTCATTTATGTATGTCTTACTCTGTTAATTATCGATTTGTCAATTCCCTTAACAAACCGCGCTCGCTATAGCCACACACTATACGGATAATCCTACTAATCGCTTTTAACGTCGGATGTCGCTCTATAGTTCGATTTATATGTCTATGGGGTAATCTCAGTGTACGAAAATGAAGCATAGCGAGGAGGCAATAGTACATATTCGATTACCTAAATGATTTGAAGTCGGTTGGTTACCTTCTGTTCACGGTAACGTTTAATTTCCGGGCGAAATACATTTGTGAGAGCTACAGGATTTTTGTAGACAACATGCACCCCAATGTAAAAAATATCAATCCAACTGCATTATATACATTCCAATGTAAAAGCAGCGTAATATCTACTCTAAGTCAGTTTGGGACAGAAACGCACGTCCAGATCGTACTGGTCAATGCAAGGGCTGTGATATCGAAAGCAATAATTTGAAATAGGTTTGCTCATTTCACTACTTACCTCGAGTGTTCGTCCTCTGATGTAGGTTCAGCCTTCTGTACACCAGTTAGCAAATCAGCCTCAGTTTTTAGGTCCTTGACACAATTATCCATTATAATCTAAAACGAGAAACAGAGAAACCACTAAAGTTGTCCGACTAATGGTGAAATGTAGGCCAATTCAGCACCATGGAATATGAAACGCGTCCGCTAGCTCGGAATGTAACCAAAGAAATACCACTTGCAATAAATTATCAAATCGAATGCTGTCATCATTTCCATTGCAGCATTACAGATCGCATATCAATAACAGGCATAAAATGACGTAAAGATCAATAATGATAGATTATTCTGGAATTTTGCAGTGTGTTTTATGATGAAGTTATTTAAAAATGTGGCAAATTTTGTTTGGATCAATAATGTGAAATGCAATATGTATGTGCTCATAATGGAGATGTCACTGAGACGTAAGATGGTATTTACCTGCACGAAATTTAATTAACACAAATCAAGAACAGGTATGAAAGTGACGTATAGTTCACAGACAGACAGACAAACAATATTCACATTCAGAGGATGAAATTTTTAATTTTCCTCTATTCAAACAGCAAATAGTTTGACAATGACAATCCTTCTATGATTACTAAAGAGAGTTGAACCATTCAGAGGTTGCACTATGGGAAAATAGGTCCAACATGTCTGGATTGGCTGGAAGGAGTAAGCAGAGGAGAGACCACTTGAGCTCATGATCTGGTTGATAAGGCTGCCATCTATGCCAGTAGTCTACAATCAGTTTGACTGAATGTAAAAAAATTAGGAAATCTAAAATTGTATGGTTTTGCGCTTTACAGTACACAGAACTTAAAAAGTAAAATAGATTGTTTAAAATCTTAGTTTATTAAATACTGATTGAAAGCATTATTCACAAAGCAGTGAACTTAAACACATAATTATAAATTATAGTGCATTGAGCAAATGCTTTAAATAAAATTGTTCAATTATCCAATGTGATGAAATATTTTTAATAATTTTAAAATGCAGAATAATGGCTCTACATACAGTCAAATGTATTAAAAATTCATAAATAGAATGATAATTATACTTTAATAAAATAAACCAAAACACTTCATAGTCAAAAAATTGTAAACTATAAAACTTGAAAAAGTAAGCAGCATAATATTAGAAATGTTAGCAAATTTTGTGTTTTTGCAAGAAATATCTTTTAATGCTCACCCCCATCTCCCTCAGAAAGGGAAGAGAGTGGGTACCGACCTTCAACACGATCGTAGGCTATGGAACAGTCCAGAGTCATTACTATGATCTGCAAGTGCAGGTTCATTTCCCATCCATCTTGTAGGCTCTGTACCAGTCTTTGTACCTACTCTTCAGCCCCTCTTCCCCTCTGAAACCCGGCTTGCCAATCAATAACATCCCACTTTTCCAGCCTGCATTGATGAAACATCAATTCCAGTGAAACTGAGGCTTCTTCCAATGACCAATGATGAATAATTCCTATTCAGATTTTGCATACCACAGAGCAATCCATATTCATCTTAGAACCAAAAAATGATTGCCTTGAGCAATAGAGTGGACCATCGAAGAGTAGCCCCAGTTTCCTTAGGATTATTCTGAGTATTCTGTCAGCATACCTGGAATCATTGTCTGTATCCAGTCTTTGGCACACACTAGCGGCATACATGCACTTCGCTTTGGTCAATAAAGCAGCAAAATAGTGTCTGACTGACTATAAGCCTGACCCCGAAATTTGACAGAGAAAGACGTGCAATAATGAATTGTCCGGACTTTCCAGCATATTAGTTAGCCATGCAGCACATCGAGTATCCTTGCTCTATGATAAAGCAATCGCTCATCTGCAGCATATTGATTTAGCATCGCAGCAATCGCTCATATGCAGCATATTGATTTAGCATCGCAGCAATCGCTCATATGCAGCATATTGATTTAGCATAGCAGCAATCGCTCATCTGCAGCATATTGATTTAGCATAGCAGCAATCGCTCATCTGCAGCATATTGATTTAGCATCGCAGCAATCGCTCATCTGCAGCATATTAATTTAGACTTAGCATCGTATTTTGTGCAAACATGAATTATGACCTTGAAAATGGTGATTTGAAAGCCTTGAATTTTTTTTTTGGGGGGGGGACAATAATGGTGCGAACCCTAGAGGCCATTGCCATCAAGAACTTTGGTCCCTCATTAAATAAAACTCTATGAAAATGTGGTGCTTCCTATTTTTTTAAAAATATTTTTCTGTGAGCATTTCCCCAGTATATAGTTTTCTAGTTGATTATAGTTAGTTTTTCAGTAAATTAGCGGAAGATTGAAAATATCACCTCTTTTTCTCATTGTACTTTTTCTCCTCATTTGGGTCTAAGAAAAGGAACACTCATTTCCTTTCGAATATATCAATTGTAAACTAACTTTGAAAAGGGGAAATTTGCTTTTAAAAATATTACAGTTAAGCGGGTATATTATCGAAATTTAACATATTCGGGCAACAAAACATACATAAGAGTAGAAAGAAATCCTTTTGTATCCAACCATTTCGACTGCCGCGCGTGACAACTTCGAGCAGTCCATTAAGGCAGCACTGCATATATTGTATTTTAGGACAAATTTAAATTATAATATATATATTTAAAGGGTTTCTGTGGAAATCGTTTTCAGTATTCCGTTTCGCTGCTGCACTCTCGCGAACGCCTCACACAGTTGAATAAGATCATCTTCGATGGCATTCCGAAATTCCTGACATCTACAAAGAGTGCGATGCACCCGACACTGCAGGTATAATTGGCCTGTTATTGACAAATTTTTGAAATTGTGAATGCATGCCATTTTTGTACATTTCGATCAACGCTAAAGCGTCTAGGCTTTGCCAATTTGACAGATGTTGGTATACGGACAGAATCTCATCTACGAAAACTTTCACCAGACAACCACATCTCTGGCGCAGGAATTTTCACCACAGTTGGACGCCACCGAAGATCAACTGGACAGTATTCTGTTGGAGATCTGCAGCCTTTCTATTGTGGGCGCCTCACATGAATCATGAGTACGTACATACTTGGCCAACCAAGTATGAGCATCCCAATTGAACTACAACTATAATTTATACTATAGGGATATTTAGAAATTATTAAAAAAACAGTTCTCAAGAAAAATGAAAAATATTCAATGTTGTACCCTACACTACTGTATGTCAAAATAAGTAGTATCATTATATTATTATGGATATTTTTCCTTTTAAAATATTTATATTTAAAATAAATTGTCAAGTTATGTTACTGACTTGTTTTCTGAAATGTTGATTTAATTATTGATAGTGGCAAACAAATATTTATAAACAGGGTTGTAAACTTGCATAAGTTCTCGAGGGACTCTTGATGGTATGCAATAATGCGTGTCTGTTTAATTTATTTTCGATAAAGATAACTCTAACTACTGTAGAGATAAAAGTATAAAACAACTATATATTTCACCACATCTCATCGGGTGGATAAAGTGTGTGCACCAGTGAGAAAACGCAACGAATGAACAATTAAAAATAGCTGAACACCAACAGAATTGCATATAATCAATGAGTACAATTGAGAAACAAAAAATCCAATATCTGTAGCAAGCTAACGAGTAGCTAGGGTTTGTGACAAGCAGCTCCGTGTCAAATATAGCGACATACGAACAAAATTACCACGGTAAATATCCGGGTAACCGTAGAGTCTTTATGAGATCATATACTACTGTACAGTAGAGGGATTCAACAATTTCAAAAGGGCCTCACAAATATCTATACATGAACGGTTCCGTGACTGAAAAGTAACAATTAAAATTGTTAAGTCACTAACAATTTGTTAAACTCAGGTGTAGTTTCCTTGATATACTCTTAAAAAATACCAGATTTTCATATAGTCAGCATTGTAAGGATGAGCTCAGAAAATTCTTCGTCGCCCATAAATGTGATCCATAATTAGATCTTCTTCTTGTCAGGACCAACATGTTTTCCCCTTAGAATTTGTGTCGAGAATAAATTTCAGAGGGTATAGCCATTCATTCTTAGAGTATACAGAAGACCTGATATGAAATCTAGTTCTTCTTCTAGGAATTCTGGAGAACAGAATTTGTGCACACGGAGTGAAAAAGTCTTTATAAGACCAAATTTTTACGACTTATTAGGCACGAAACTCTGGGAATGAGTTGAAATAAGACCTTTCCAAGTAGTTCTACGATAAACAGAGGTCACCGCATTGTTTCATCCCTACAAATAACGATATAGTATATCAAGAAAATTTTTGAAATTTATGGTAATTGCTCGAAAAAGTGGATAAATCAGATCCAAATTACTCAGAACAGGTTGCTTAAAATTTTGTTCTGCTATAGTCCAAGATTTGATACTTTAGAGTTGCATAAGAACACTGAAATTTTAAAGACTGAGGACAACTATAAGCTTCGCTTAAATCTTCAAATACACAGATTTATTCATTATCCTGACATGATACCTGAAGAAT